>OMOT01033970.1:0-24536 GCA_900312575.1 Acanthochaenus luetkenii
TAGATACAGAGCAATAGAGAGATTAGACAGACATCACAAGGCACAAGACATCTCTGGACATCTGCAGAGCGCAGGCACTTCTTAAATTCATAATGGGACTGCGTGAGTTTATAAGGGATTATTTCATTGGTTTCCTGGACTATGAGACCCCACAGATAATGGTGGTTAAAAACAAAACTCTTGGAGTCATATATAGGGGGGTACAGTTTCTTGTGATTACCTATTTCATCTGGTAAGCTTTGAGCTTGTGTATTTGCATGCCTAACTTCTGCACTAATAATTTAGAGATTATATGAAATTCAAAGGCTTTGGTAACTTAAATGTGTCACTTTGTAGGCTTTTCTATATCCTGTGTTATTAGGGAAGTGTCCGCTTTTCATGCTTTTATGGATTACAGTAAATTATCAAATCTTGCTTATGGAACACAAACAACATAATTTGTAAACATGCTTTTGCGCATCCCAAAAAAATTCTTAATTCAGCCTACAAAGGCCAAAAAAATGACCTGATACTTAAAATCCTCAAAACCTGAAAATATCAATTTTGTGGTAAGGAAATGCCTCTCACTTGCAATTAACTCCCGGAAACAAATGCACAGCATAATTGATGGCAACATAACTGAGGCAGTGATGTCAAGCAGGGTGGTTTAGTCTCTGACCATGTAATTTGATCTAAAGAGGACAATTTTCATAGATTGGGATTTTGCGAAGGCCTTTTAAAAAGTCTTGAGATTGATATTGTCATGTAGACTTCTCCAGGTTCAGGTTTCTTTGTTTCAGCAAAAAGGGTTGAATCCAAGGAAATCTGCCTTCACTACAAAACTAATGTCATGGCACAAGATGTCACATCGTTAATATCTGTTGTATCATCCTGAAGGTATGTCTTCATAAGTCAGAAAGCATACCAAGACAGTGAGACACGTCCAGAGAGCTCAGTTTACACCAGGCTGAAAGGCACAGCCGTTCAGGGAGATCATATCCTGGACACAGTGGAGTACGTTCGACCCTCAGAGGTGAGTCCGCCAGACTGGGATTACACTGAACACAAACACCACAGAACAAATGCTACAGTGTGATCGGGGGAACTCCAACCTCAAATTATCTGTCGGTGGCATTATCTTTTCATGCCACAATTAGGCCTCCTTTGTAATATTCTCTTTTGACATTTCACTTATAGGGCGGTGACGTGATTAGTACAATACTGAGACGTGAGGTCACGTATGATCAGAGGCAAGAAACCTGTGCTGAGGTGAGAGGTCAACAAATTGTTTTTTAAAAGTAAAACAAACAAACAAACAAACAAAACAAAAGATGAGTGGAATTTCAGATCATCATTACTGGACCCTCAAAGTGTCTTTCTCAATAATACAGCATAACTGCTCATATGCTGGAATAGAAAATGTAATAAAGGTGTATCAGTTACATAGACACTAAGCACTCCCAGGAAATCAAACTCCCACGACTGAGCAGCTGTCTTATTCTATTACAGCATTTCTCTGTTGCCAATGCCAATTGTACAACAGATTCTGACTGCACCGCAGGAGAGGTTGACTTCGCTGGCCACGGTACCGTTTCTATTCCTTAGCAACTCTTTCGTCATGTTAAGGTTTGTCTGTATTTGTCGCACAGTGTTTCTGCTTTCTGCTTTCTGCAGGCAGGAGGACCGGGCGATGTGTTCCATACTACAACCATACCTTCAAAACCTGTGAGATCCAGACTTGGTGTCCCATTGAGGAATATGCTGCAGTACGGTGAGGCAGCTCAATAAGTGCTTTCTGCCAAGCTGGCTGGTCTGGAAAAAGCTGCAGTACTATACTGTGCCAGAGTTTACTCTAAGACAAAATGATTTGGTGTCTTCAACAGGGAGCCAGCATTAGTGGAGGCCATCAATTTCACAATTTTCATCAGGAACTCCATCCACTTCCCCAAATTTAAAGTGCTGAGGTAGAGTACAGTATGTTGTTGACCCCTCCCAACACACACACACACACACACATTGGAGCCATTGCTACTGGCCATTAGATCTGCAGTGATTCAGAAGGCACAACGGCTGTTCTTATCTCCGGCAGAGGAAACATCAAGGAATCCCCAAACAGACGCAAAATGCAGAAATATCTCAATAAGTGTCATTATGATGAGGAGAAAGAGCCCTACTGCCCAAACTTCCGTCTGGGCTACATCGCAGATCAAGCGAGGGAGAAGTTCAGTGAGCTCTGCAGGACTGTAAGTGTGCAGTGTGCAGTGTGCAGTATGCAGTATGCGCAGATTAATATGCACTTACGGTTTTTAATTCAGAAGATTTCAGATTTCAAAGATGTGTACACTCTTAAAAAGGACGTGCCATTTCGAACACGTGTCTTCTTTGGGACAGCACACATTTGTGTTACTTTTCAGCACAAGAGATGTTAATGACATCATAATGTTGTGTTAAAATGTATTGTCACTAACCAAGACGCATCCGTTTTTAGACTGTAGCATTGCTTGAAGTGTGATTATTGTGTTTTTGTCAGGGAGGAGTGATTGGGGTTTTCATCAACTGGAAGTGCAACCTGGACCTGGATCCCTCACATTGTAAACCCACATATTCTTTCCGTCGTCTTGATCTCCGAAAGGACCTGCCCAGCTCTGGTTACTACAACAGGTGAGCTCTAACGTCCAACACTGAGGTTTTGTTCAATATTTTAGATTGCAGGTTTCACTTTGGCTTGTGATAAGTTCGCCGCACCTCATTCTCTGCCTTTTTTCTCCTTATCTCTACGTAATGCGTAGGTTTGCCAAGTATTACAACAAGGATGGGGTAGAGTCACGGACACTTATCAAGGCCTATGGTATCCGTCTGGATGTCATAGTTCATGGACATGTAAGTGGACCACCCAGTTTTTTAGTTTCTCAAATACTGAACGTTATATTCGAACACTTAAATACTGAAAGCTTAGTTTATTTTCAGCTTGCTGTAGAGACTATCTCTGTATTTACTTGCATATTATCTCTTTGCAGGCGGGTAAATTCAGTCCCATCCCAACCATCATCAGCACAGTGACTGCCATGACATCAGTTGGAATTGTGAGTTTTTCGTTAATTCTCTCCTTGCCTGTCTTGTGACTTTAAAGCGACCACTACCACACTTTGCAACACACAACATTTTTCTTATCTCTGCTTGTTTACTCTTCATTTTGTCCCCTCTAGTGTTCCATTATCTGTGACTGGATCATGCTGACATTTATTGATAAGAATGAAGTCTACAGTGAGAGAAAGTTTGATAATGTGAGTAAGAAGTATTATATACACTGACAACTCCTGAAAAACATATGGGTCCATCTGCGTTCGGAGCAGTTTTGAGATACTGAGCATTAAGGTTTTCATATCCCAGCATAAGAGCATATATAATAATAATGAAACATTATTAATTTTTAAACATTTTAAAAAATCTGTCTTTAGCAATATGTATAGACCTATTACAGAACTAACTACATTACATCATTTTATAGGATTGTGGGCAATCCACTCACCTTTAGTACATTAACTGCTTATTCAGACAGTGGGAAATTAGAGGGGGGAAACAGAGTGGGTGTGACACGTGAAAGCATTGATGGGATTCAGTGCTGGACCGGACACATGTGGCTCCAGAGTTTGGGGAAATTAACCAGTCTATCATTGGGCATATGAATTTTGCTGCATCATGCCTCCATAGACACCGGTCTGCTGATCTGTACCACAAACTAGTCTCTACGCTGTGCTGTGCATTTCACTTGATTGCATCTGCATGGTCATTGTTTTTGAAAGAAAATGTTGAATAAGTTACACAATATAAACTTATTTGGGGTATATGTTGAGAGATATGATATACTGTATGTCTTATTCAGTAACTTACATCCTCCCTAAATGAAGGATATGTGTCCATTTGCACTACCTCCACAGATTAGTAAAGAGACCACACAGCCGATTTCCACAGAGTTCAGCATCATCAGCAGCTACGGCTCAAACCACTCAGACCTGTCAGACGGTGTGCCACTCTGATGTTGTCAAGCCCAGTTCCCACAGCCTTCTCTAGCCAAGTGTTTGGATGCTCCTTTAACAACAGACCTTCACAACGACAACAACCCTGCGTGGTTTCTCAGGCGTCTGCAAAGGCTCTTTGATGGGCCCAACGCTATGCAGCTCTTTATGGGAATGAACTGAACGAGAGCCACAGGAACTGGGGCATCTTGCTAAATGACAGCTGGTTCTCTACAAGTCGTTGCCTGCAGAGCAGTCAGTTTATATACCATCTCAAACTTTGTCAATATAAGGACCTCAGCTCCAAAGAATTAATTATATTTCTCTCTCGCTTTTTGTGTGTGACATGATTCTAGATCACATGAATACCAACTCAATTTAATAAAAATGCAAAGAACATGTTGATGATCTCAAGTATGAAAATGAACTAAACCATTTTATAGAACATTTCACGAGAAGCATCTTTGCCAACCACGCAAACTATGCTGTTTATATCAATGTATTAATGACATTCAAACACAACATTAAAGGTCCTTTATCAACTTCAATCCTAGTATTTGTTGTCATATACATTTGAGATTATAATTTCATTGAAAAGTATATAATCAGAAACACTGACCTTTGTTCTTTTAATTATAATTGCACAACAGCTGTTTTTCGAATCTAAATATTGGTCTGATTTTGATATTCTGATTAATTTGCTTCATCTTTCAACCTAATGTGTTCAGCAGAATGAGAATGTACAGGAAGAAAAAGGCAGGTCTATGAGGATAGCAACACTTTCAACAGTAATCAAATAACACCGACATTTCCCACAAAATGGTTTCTCTAACAAGATTGTGAGGAAGTGTGAATCCATCTGGACTACTGGGGAGAATAATACAAAAGTCAATGGTGAAAAGGACTCGAGTCTGTGGTCTAATGGATCATCCACAATAGATGGAGCACAACGTAGAGCCACGTGTCACTGTAGAAGTGTATGTTTAGATAAGTAAAGAACAGACAACAGCTATGACATGGAATAAGTCAAGGGTAGTCGTTATTTAATTATTTGTATGCAATTGCATTACACTACTAAGCTGCAAAAGCCAGATTGTTCTGCCTTCAGTTAAAGATGTATAAAAAGAAAGGCAGAAAGGGCAAATATAAAGAACTACCAGTCATAGGCACAGGGAACAGGAAGTGCTTTCCATCCTTCATTTGAGACAACCTATCTGTCAGCGAGGAGTCAATCTAATTGTGTCTCAGCTCAGTCTGAAATGTGATTACTCGGCAGGGAGATGCCCATCAGTGGGACAATGAGGTTAACGTGATGGAGGTTCATGGGTTAAGATCATTTTGATGGACTTACATGCACATGCTAAAATCACTGACCACCGAATATTTTCTCATTTCACATTCGATCACGAGTAAAACAAACTCCCTGTAATCTTCTTTTATCACATCCTTTGAATAATCTTCTGACTAGTCATTTTCCTTCACTGAACTGTAAAAGCAAGATGCTCAGCAATTTAAAACTTGAAGGTTCAGACATAAGTTGTTTTGCTTAAAAACACAATAATATAAAAAATACTTTCTGATGTAACATGAGAATTCACAACAAAACATTTTCAGCAGCATCATTCGTGTCTCCAGTCATGACATTCACAACAGTTTGAGAATAAATGGGGGTGTAGTCGGTGTAATGTAGGTCACAAGCTCTGCATAAGCCATGATGAATACATTTGCAGCCAACTGAGGAAGAAGCAAGGTCGAGTAATGACTGATGAAGGTCCCCAATCTAGAGGTTTCTGACATACTGCATCTTAAGTACAGTACTGAGTGGATTTTACAGCAGAAAAGGCACACAAAGTTTATACACTTAAATATTTATTGACATTCAACAAAATCTGGAATTCATATACACTTCGGATAATTACGACATAACATTATCAATGATGGAAATACATCTACAATCCACCCATTTCTGTTGCAACCTGCAAAGCAATTTGAGCAATGACTCACAAGTGTCCCAATTAGCCATTTGGCTTGATAACAATTTCAGAATGAAGTGCTTCTCATAGTAAAAACAATTAGCAGTTGGCACCGATGCACCTCAGGGAGGGTAGATCTCTGTGGCGGATGTTACATTTAGTGAGCGGTCTGGCGGATCTGCGGGCTCATGACCAGCAGCCAATCAATGGTCTCCTCCAGGAAGCCCATGTTGTAGTGGGATGCGATGTTCTGAAACACTTGAATTTGCTCAGAGAAGCTCTTTAAATGGGAAAAATACAACGGAAAATCATTTTGAGAACAGTGTCAAAAACAAATGAACATTAAATACAATTATGTAATGCATTTAGAGTAGAAACCTGGGCTGGGAAAGTGAGGTCAAAGTCTCCAGCACATTGGCAGTAGAGGGGCATGTTTGCTTCCTTCACACCTTTACACTTGACACACACCTAAAATGACACAAAGACAGGTTGTTAAGCACTGAGACGGCTTTAGAATGATACAAACAGGTAGTTTCACCTAAGCAATCTAATTGGTCAAAGACATTCCAGCCATGCTGATAATTCCCATAAAGCACAACTGTGCTTTATTGATTGCTATGCCAACTCATAAAGTAGCGTAGCAGCTAGTTAGTGATCTTTCTTGTTTTGTCCTGTTTTTCATTCTTGTGTATTTATATCTCTTAAAAAATATATTTCCATAAAGTTGGTAACTGTTGTATAAAAGCCATAACCACCAAAAGCCATAACACCATTAAGGATGTTCTTCACTGTGGTTATGGGTACTTCCTCTTGGATAATATTGCTATATTCCAAACAGTTATTTTGTCAGGATGTATTATCTATTGAGGATCCATGTGAACATGTTTTTTTATTCACCAGATCCTGCAGAGTGTAGCTCATCAGTTTCTTCTGCAGGGCTTCCACCAGAGCCATCTCAATGGACTCAGTCTCATACTGGGCCTGGCAGTTGGAGCAGAACCACTGCGGCAAGACAGATCCATCCTGAGGATAGGAAAACAGTTAATACTGCAGAAACGCATGTGAATCTAATATGTACAAAGTATAGAGTTCTGATCATGAAATGGAAGAGATGGGCAGATAAAGAAAGGACAAAATGTAAGGATAGTTTGGATTTCATTACAATTGAATTAGCGGCTTCAAAAATAGGACTAGTGTCAGTGTCAGTACTACGCTTTTCAGATGCTCCCTTTCCTTTGGTCAGCTCTTACCTGTGCCATAGAAGGGTCCTTGCAGAGGTCAAGGTCACGACAGAAATTGCATTGGTGGCAGATGACTTCTGGCAGGATGTAGGAGTTACAGGGGTCACGGAACTGGGCTTCCTCTGAGAACTCCCCAACGTCCACCAGACGCAGCAGGTCTCTCTTCAGCTTGTTCACCTGGTTCACTATGTTGGCATCTAGTGAAAGGACCTAAAGAGAGAGAGGATGGAAAATGAATACGCAGCAAAAGTGCATGTGTCTCTTGGTGAAATGGAAACAAAAATTGGAGACACTCATCACAGCTGGGGCATCTTCAATTAGCGGTTTCTAATAATCTGGGTTTATTCTCCATGGCAATCACAGCAACAGAAAAGTTTTCTCCCACTTCAAGGAAATACAGTAAAACTTCCAATAAAGACTGGGTCTAAAATGGTGGCTGGGAGTGTTGTGTGTAAATATAGGCCAGAATGATTGCCATGATGATGCCAAATATTGGCAAGATATCTTCAATAGTTGCTCTGGAGAGTAGAACTTGATCATCCAAAATCGTGTTGATTTCTCTCCCCATACACATAAATGGCACGTCTCAAAGTCACACCTTTAGCACATAAAATGAACGAGAACAAGGCGGATTCTGCCGGTGTATAAAATAACAAAACCCGGTTCAGCTTTTGGTGTTTACAATGATTTACAACAAACACGGTGATTCAATCTAAGAAGCTACATACCAGATCTTCTTCCTAATTCAAATAGTTAAATCAACACGAAATTGACATTTTTATTTTCCAAAAAACCTCTACCAATCTTTAATAATTATTTAAGTGGCCTCAGGCCTCGTTGTGCGAAGAACCAAAGGCTCACCATGTGAGACTAACGGGGTTAAAGATTCACACATCCACGGGAAAAGGCGCATATTAAAAGATTGATCTCTGGATTTTATGAACCTATATTGGCTCATTCAAATGAGGATCGATTTGAATTGGAAAATCGACTTTTAAAACCCAGCCCTAATTATTATCATCAGTAGTAGTAGCAGTTGACATTGGTTGTCTATATAGTAATATTTTTTGACTATAGGCCTAAAAAGACAATTGTATAAATCTGAGCAAAACAGTAGTTTCTAGCCATATGACAATTAGCACAGTAGAATACCACGCATTTATCTCATGACAGGGTGGCTCCAATAATAATAAAATAAATGCATCAAAGTAGTTGTTGAAGTTTTGAGCACAATGGCTCTTCATAATGACTGGGTGTGGACAGCAGTTCGCAAAACAAATGATTATGCAGATCACAGCCATGCAGATAAAATCTCCAACATGAACAGAATACCAATAATGTGGTAGTCGGTGATATACCTGGCAGACATATTTGATGAACTCCAGGGCTGGGTTGTTGAGTGGCAGGTGGGAACCAGGCAGGGCAGGGAACATTTCTGAGGGCTGAGTCACACTCCTGGTACCGGTTACCTTCTTCTGGATTTTTTGAGTGATGTTGAAAAGGTTCTGTGTCATCTCACTGGACACATACTCCTGGGAGAAGGAGATCATACCTGTGGGGCAGAGTTATAAAACATTACAATAACATCACGTCCGAGAGGAAAATCGATGTAAATACAATAAAAAGCAACCTATCAAAGGTTTAAATGTAATGGACACTAGCTAGCGTTGAATCTAATGAGTGTAACGTGAAGTTCCTAATGAACTTTATTAATTGAACCAGTCTCCCGAACAGTGTCTTACCAGGAAGAGCACTCAAGTCCCCCACTGCCTGCTGGGAAGCCTGGCTGCCTCCCCGTCTCTTCACCGGCGTTGGTCCAGGGGCGTTACGTCTCAACTCCTCCTTCATGCTGTGGTATACAGCAGCAATGTAGGCTGGGGTTGAGGGAGTATGTGTGGATGTGGATGTGGTAGAGAGAAAAATACATTAAGGATTGAGGTGGGTGTTGACACAAGACCAAAACAACATCCATTGTGCATGGATCATTTGAGTCTAAACTGTAAAGTGCAGTGTCAGAGAAAACGGATAAAATGTGCAACAACATAGCCCGTTACTTCTGCACCGCAGGGGTATTATTGACAACATTAGCTGCATATATACAAAGTACAGTATTATGTGTTTACCTGAGACAATCATGAGGAAGTATTTCTGACAGGAGGCAGTTTGGGGCAGATACTGCATGATGTTCCAGTTGCTCTCAATCAGCTCCTCCACCTCATTTGTCTCTCCGTCATCTTCCTCACCATTGGCTTCCTCCATATCTTCATCCTCACTGCCATCTTCATCCCCCTCCCCTCTTCTGTTTTTCCTCTGCTTGGCTCCATCCTAAAAAAGGCACATGGAGGGGGAAATTAGTTCCATTGTCAACTTCATATACACTGTAATTAAAACAAGTCAACTAGAAGGCAAGAGAGGCAGTTTGAAGTACCTCTCCATACAAGATGCCGGAGGGCAGTTTGCCCTTCACGCCTCCATTGTTGGCTGGGTCCATCCACAGCAGGAACTCCCAGCATCGGGAGAAGGAGATGGACAGGGAGTGGAAGATTTCTCGGGAGTGTATGCTAGAGGGAGACACAGTAAAGATTTGAATACAGTTAGGGAGGTGATTTTTCTGGTTGAAGCAGTTGAAGATGGATGGATGGAGATGGAAGGATTCTTCTGGGTTTTGGGACATTTTCCTTTACATTATTTTATGTTCTTTGATGGTAATTAAGCTGTTTGCCAATACAGTTGGTTTCTGAACTGCTGAGCAGGCCATTTCAAACCAACAGGGTCAGCTGTCCCATCAGCCAATTGTTGTTGAGACCAACGTGGTTAGAAAATTAAATAATAATAGGAAGTAATGTTGTGAGCTAGGTGGAAGCCTAAGTGTAGATACAGGCTAGTATAGATAGGAATCGCTCCGATCAGTGTTGAGAGCGGGTGTGGAGGGGAGTGGCTCTGGGATGTCAGAACTTATTATTGAGCCTGCTGGAGGTGTTTCCTCTTGTCAAGTTAGGTTTCTACTGTACATAGGTCCGCACCCAAAAATGGCACACGGGATAGTTACATGATTAAATGATTACTGAGACAGTAGAAATGCTGAGAGGGAGGCAGATAACGAAGTAGAAGAAACGAGAGACAAGTTTCTGGTAGGATTTGAGTCTCAGCCAGCAGGGGACATTTGGCTCCAGTGGTGGGGATCTTAATCACAACACCTTCTCTGGCCAACGTACCACATCTAATGGGAAATTACTTTTCTCCGCTTTTAGTAATCCTGATTACCTCGAAGCAATGATTTTGAGGGGGGGTTTAAAAATACTGACATTCTGTGCAGACATGACTTGTGACGGGTACATTTCTAACCTGTTGGTGATGTATTCTACATAGCCGATGGCGTCGTCTATCTTTCTTTTTTTAGTACACAGGATCATCCTGTTGAAGTTCCCGTACACCACAGTGGAGCCAAGACGTTTGAACTCTGCAACCAACCTGACAGCAGGATGAGAGAATGATTAATGGAAGATTCTGACACTGTAGTAGTTCTATATTCAACAAAAATGTGAGGATATATTAATGTAAGATTGTAATATATGATTGCAAAGTGTCTGGTCAGGCCCATCGTTACATAAAGTTGGCTTGCTTGAGTTTGGTTCCTCAAGAGCTTGAGAACTTTATCAA
Organism: Acanthochaenus luetkenii; assembly: GCA_900312575.1. Lineage (NCBI taxonomy): Eukaryota > Metazoa > Chordata > Actinopteri > Beryciformes > Stephanoberycidae > Acanthochaenus > Acanthochaenus luetkenii. The sequence continues at coordinate 10,870 of OMOT01033970.1, forward strand.
ATGGTGTGAACAGAATTACCCAGCCCTCCCTCTCCCTCACTGAGAGGGCGTCCTGCTATAAATATCTTGGGGTTACAATCGATGACAAACCAAAGTTTGATGTATGTACAGCATCTTATCTTACAGTTTACTAAAACATAACTGTTTCATGTTTGGTTCAGAAAATAGGTTTAAGAAAAACACGATTTTAAGACTTGATATGAAACTAAATGGTTTGTTGAGGTTGATGTGACACTTACTGCAGGAAGACCTTCTTCATCATGTTGTGCAGGGTGCGGTGCAGTGCAGGGTCATACAGCAGAGAGCTGGGGGAGTGCAGCCAGCGGTAGAAGTGCATCACCTGGTTGTCTGCGTACACATTACGGTACTGTGTAATCTCCCTGACCCAGCCCACAACCATGCTCTTCAAGATCCTGCTCATACAACACAGAGCAGACACTCAGATTAGCAAAATAGAAAAACACATACAAGACAAAACCTCACATGGTGCATCTTTGTGGGGGCTAAGAACCACAAGACGTGTTACATTGATGGACACCCTACAGTCAGTGTCCAACATTTTCTTTTTGGATTTCCTGCCCAGGGCTGGTAGACTAAAAACATTACCTTACATTAAGAATGATTTTTACTGGCCAAAATTATTAACAATTGTTCATAGATTTATATCAGCCTACCCATTTGCAATGTATAAAATCATGTACTGTAGTTTTAACTTGCTTACTTGGAGATAACAGATAACGTTTATAATTCATCATGCAGTGCAACAGAACCCAAATTACAAGAGAGCATTTATTTATTTGTCTACCAAAGACACATTTTACCAGCATTTGGCGCTTAGCGGGTGTTAATTTCTGACCCTGCCTACAGCCAATCAGAATTGAGAATTCTCCCAGGCCACGGTATACTGTCACACAGCTGAATATTGAGATCATATGGAATACACACAACAAACCATAGTATTCTGATGGTCATGTACTAATATATCTTGATGTTTACATGCCTAAAGGTATTGGAGCAGAGGGCAGTTTCATCATAGCTAGCAAGAGCACTGGCTCCCTGGTTTCCTGACATCATGTCCTCTAACGAGACCTGCTGGATCACGTCAAAGCTGACGCCTAGACTGGCTCCTCCCTCCATGTCGTTTACATGCTGTGACTGGAGGATGGTGTTCACTGCCAGGCTCTGCAGGTCCAGCTCCACACACACTGAAAGAAACAGGACAATCCCATAAACACAAAGACAGACACACACTAAACAAAATGTTCCATGCTCTTTTGCCCAACCTAAGTAAGTCACTGGTGTGTGTACCTGTGGAGTAGCACCCTTGCGCATTGATCTCCACGGAGAACCTATCGTTACTTTCCATGACCAAACGACTGTCATCAGCCTCCTTTCCCCCCAGGTCGGGCCTGGCTGTGGGGGAAAGCCACAGTAGGTGGTTGTGCTTCCGTAGGTGTCTTGCCAGGAATAAGTCTGAGCCAAAGATGGACACATCCTGAGGCAGGTTCCCCACTGGCAGGTGGTAGTACCTGAAAGCAACAGGAGAGTGAATGAGATGAGAAATCTGAACATTGACAACTAAAATTGTGACTGAAACAGTTGAGGACAGTGCTTGGTATATACAAGACAGAAAAGTATGGGGTACGGTTTGGGGTATGGCCCCAAAACACGTCCAGTTTACTCAAGTAAAATAAATGAGGACCATTCTTCCTATCCTCTATGGTTCATCCTCCCCTTTAGTGAGAATATGGGGTCCACGAGTCCAGCAGTGTGTAGTTCCCACCTGGCCATGTCGAAAGCCTGCGATAGGCAGCTGTCCAGGTTGAGGTAGTGGCGGATCATGCGCCGAGCACCGTGACGTTGCCAGTCCAGCACGTTATAGCTGAAATCATCCACCACGTGCACCGGAACAACCGGGAACTCCTCAAGCACCGGCATCCCCGCTCCCAGCCGCCGCAGTTCCCAGTTGGACTGCACTGCGATGAGGGTGGGCCCACGACGCTCCTCCTACAGACAGGGAAAGAACAGGGACAAAACATTAGAAAGCTGATCATACATCACCAAATTATTCATATGAACACGATTAGCAATGTCTATGTACCATATTGATTCCATGATAAGCGATTGAAGGATAGAATTCAGGAGTAGTGGTGTAATTTACCCTGTAGTTCAGCAGTATGCGTTGCAGCGCACGGTGGATTGCCTTAACGTCATTTTCAGCCCGGACCTCAAAGTTGTGTTTCTCTGGAGGCAGGAGCTCTTCAGTAGTCTTCTCCAGGAGGGCTGTGCGTTCTGCTGCGTAGAGGTTACTCAGGTTGGGCATCTGGTTGCTTCTGACCTTAGGGGATAAAATAAAGACAGACCTTGAGCGATATTCTCTACTGTGGCTTGGATATTTGGAAAGCAGGTCAAATCACCAACGGGATGGCAGTTGAAGAAACAACAGTAGTATTGTTCTTACTGTGTCTAGGACAAAGATGCTAGCTTTGCGTTGCGAAGGGATGAACAGGCCAAACAGAGCTTTGTGTCCCTGGCTGTGGTGGTACAGGTAGATGTGGCGAATACTCCCTGAGAGAAAAGGAAACACAACACAGTGATGCAACACTTTTCACAATTACTTTTATGCCATTTCTGCTTCACTCGACAATACAAAGTGGAGAGAGAAAGCACGACATGTGACAAAGTTCATGAGCAGGATTCAAACCCATGGCATCAGGAGTGCTTGGTGTGCACCATAGCCCACTGATACAGCAGGACGCCCTCGTTCTATTTTTTTTTACATTCACTAGCATACGGGATTTGATCTAACTATCCCATGGGATTATCAATTGTGCACCTCCCATCATAGATGTTTCGTTGGATTAGCTCCACAACACCTCCAGAAGACTCAACAGTAAGTTATGGCATCCCAACACCCGCTGTCAACACTAGAACTAGACCCAGCTACACTGCCTTGTATCTACACTTACACCTGGCTCACAACATTACATCCAGTAATTTCTAACCTTGCTACAGGTCTTCACAACAATCGGTTAGAGGGACGACTATTGGTCCGCTCAGCAGTTCAAAAATCAAACTGCACCAATAACCTGTTTAAGATTACATTTGATCAAACCAATATGATCAGTGTGTGAGACAGGTCGTACCAGGCTCCAGGTAGCTGAACTGGGCCAGGGACCTCATCTCTAGATGTTCCAGGTCAAAGGTTTCTGCCTCCCTGCCAGCCAGGTCCCTCACAACGTGCTTATTGACCATACACATACAGCCGAGCTGCACCAGGGCACGAAACAGCAGGGGCACCTGGAGGATAGAGAACCAGGAAATTACATTAACACATTTTCTGTATACAATGGCACATGAGGATAAATCTAGACAAACAACTGACAAATAAACATGCACATTCTTTAGCATAATGCCACTATACTAATGTTATTTGCCAGTCTACATCTGATTCACAGACACATATAGCATCAAGAGTGGCATTACGAAAGTATATATTACCTGCGTCTCATAGACCCCTTCAATGTCCGGCGCAGAGAGGTCAGCGTTGATCTCATTGATGTGCTCCTGGTACATGTCCTCTGGTACACAGTATTCATACAGGTAATACACGATGTTGGAGCGAGGCAGCATCCGGTTCACCTGAAGCCAAAAGATTTGTCAAAATGTATTTGTTTCACTTGTTACAACAATACATGCTTACGACACAGGCAGGTGATTCGTTTTTTACTGCACTAGTGTTGTTCACCTTTTTGTATGTGGCTCCTTCCTCCTGCTTGGGGACTTTCTGATTGACATAGAAGACCCGCGGGATGTTGAGCTTCATGCAGTGGAGGTCATTTCCAATCACAGCCCATAACTTGTACAGACCAGGGCGACTGGTTTCTGCAATCTGGGAGGCAGGAAACATGTCATCCAATTAGATAAGTCTGGTCATTTTGGTATTTACAACACTAGCCAATTTACTTTGGACTTTGTCCATTATTTTTGGGGTGGGACTTTGGTCCACCTGTACAATCTGCCAAGGCATGTCCAGGATGCTGCGTGCGGTTTTGCGGAGGAAGCTTCCCAGGCCGGTGGTGGGGCCATCTCTGATCACCCCTCCTCCAACAGGCTGGGCCTCTCCATCAAGTAGCCTCCTCCTCTTCTTTCGCTCCTTCCTCTGCCTCAGCTGCAGCTCCCACTTCTTCTTATGGTAGCGCAGCCACACTAGACGCTCCTCCTGTGCAAAGATACCATGCGAGACCACAGTTGTTAAAATAAGAGACAATAGAAAATATTGTTTCAAATATTTGGTAATATTTCTCAAGAAATATAATATGCATGCCTACCTGTGTCGTTCCCCTGGATGGTGGTGGTCCCAGGATTTCTCTCCAGGACTGGGTGAGCTCCACGTCCTGAGAGTCCGCCTGGCTGTCCTCCCGCTGGGATACCCGCTTACGCTTGGTGCTGATCAGGATGGCTGGCTGCAGCGGTCTGGCTGGCATCCCAAAGTCCTCAATGTCCATGACTTGGCCTGCCTCAAGAGGCTGATGGGCCACCTGAGAGAGAAAAGGCCTTTAAGAGAAGAAGTGGAGAGCAGCAGGGTGGCCTCATGGTTGTCCTTCAACCAGAGGAACTGGGCTCAAGCCTCCGATGTTTTACTGATTGAAGTTTGAATTGGATTTAGCTTTGGTGTGTAACTATCATGACTGTTACTCTGAGGTGGGCCTACCTGTCTCTTGCCCTCACTGGTGAACAGCTCACTGATCTTCTTCTGCTTGTAGATATCATTTTTCTCCAGGAGTTTCTTGTGAAGCCAGTCAGGGTGCCTCACTCTGGGCACTGGGTTCTTCACCTTATGATGAACAGAAACAATCAAAATATTACTTTCATCTGTAGGTAAAACAGACCGTGCAAGACAAATTATATGTGTGGTTTTTTTTTTTAAACCTGTTGCAGAGCTGCAGGGATGGTGATGATTTTCTGGATGGCACTACCCAACCTCTCAATGTAATAGCTCCAGTCAAGGATCTAGGAAGACAATAACGGAACATTTAATGTTTGAAAGAGCACGCATGTAAATCCACACAGTAAACAACAGGGACAATTAAACCATTCCATTGTCTCTTGTATCCATAAAGTCCATCACAAGTCTCTCTCTAGACTTACAGAGCGGATGTCCAAGTCATACATGCTGGACATCTTCAGCCATTTACGAAGGAAATGCTTCTTCACACTGGGCTCAGCTTGGAAGATGGCCAGGGGAATGGCCCTGTTGGAGAGAAGCACAAGTCAGTCCTTGTCCAACTCTCAATGCTAATACAATTAGAGACAGACCAAGTGCTTGATGTCTCCATTTAACAACTTAATGAAAACAAATCTGGAATAGCCTTATTTGGCCCAGTTAACTCTTGGTTTGTTCTCCAACAAAAGGTCAGTGGTCAGTGACTTCAAGTGCTTTTTGAAGAGCTGTTCAAGAGAGTAGTACAGCATTGCTTCCTGCAGCTGAAAATATACCAAATACTTTTCTCCTCTACAAAATTAGAGGCCAGCCATGGTTTTGTTTAATCTTGTTTTAACTACTGCTTGGGTCAAAAGTCACTCTCGTGACTCCAGCTCGTTATGCTGGATACAGGTTATATTTAAGAGTTGATTCTAAAATCGTGTGGCCAGGTTCAGACATAAAGATACTTGAATGTGCAGACTGAGATCTGCATGCTACTCCTATGCAGGCTTGGCTTATTTGATGTGCACACTTAGGATTTGTGCCTTCATTTGCGCACGGCATTTATTCAAAACCATGGCGTCTGCAGATCATTGTTAAAAAGACGACTCACTCAATGATCAAGACCCCATTCAAGCGTAAATGCTGGGTGTCTGTTAAACTCAGCACATGTAGATGACTTCCTGACACCCTCTGTGCACCCAGGTAGTCTTATTTAATGATGGGTGGAGGAATATTTTCTAAAAGGAGACAGTCCATGTGTACAAGCACATTTCAAGCTAGGAGGATTTAGTGGACTGAGATCGCCATGATTCTTTTGATTTAATTTGAATAATGGTTATTGCTTCAAATTTTGTGACTCAACATTTCATGTCCCTCAATAATTTTGTCTTTGGTGTTTTCTTGTTTTACATCAGGACACAGTGCAAGACATATTGCAGGGTGTTGCAAGGATAGGCATGTGCCAATGGACTTCAGTTTAACTCACCTTAAGTGTGCATTTTGCAGGAGGCCACACATCCTTGTGCATAATTCCAGGAACGGAATTGGCACGGTGAGGTGCGCGGGTAAAACAAATTACAAATAAAAATGCCTTATGCATCACTGCTTAAGTCAAGGTCTGAATCGAGACTTTACTGATCGCGTTTAAAGCCCCATTGCAGATGTTTTAACCCCTATTGAGCTGGAGTGCAGCTTGAGATGCAGGCCTCTCTGACTGTCCCACCATTCTGAACGTTTCTTTCCAGAGCCGTTGCCTCACCTCTCTGTAACGGGAGAACCCTCAGGTTTGCGGGAGATGATGTAACGACAGCTCAAGCCAGCATCTTTCACCATTTGGTCTCCCAGGAACTCAGCCAGTCTCTTGGCTGTGCTGATGGAGGTGGACTTCTGCTCTCCATAGTCCTCCAGCTTCCTGGACATTGACCGGTTCTCTGAAATTAGCTCAAACAGCTCCGCATCTGGCATGTTGGCAGCCTGGACAACCAGTGAAATGAATCAATCAGCTTTTTGTGATGAGGCTATGGATTGGAGTCAGAGTTCTGCTTGAGCATTTGTCTCTGAGAATGATGCTGGTATTTGACAAAAATCAACAAACCATTTAACCAAAAGTTACTCCAAACTATGCTGAAGTCACAAACCAATAACTGATTGTTATATAACTGGCTTGTAACAACACATTACTGTTTTAGACCACTTGAACACAGACTGTTACCTTGCTGTAGAGCACATCCAGCCAGTAGTCAGCCACTTTGGCCACAGAGGCATAGACCTCCTCCAGATTGGTACCTTTGAGGAAAGCCTCAAACACTGAGGACTGGAAGATCTTAATAAGCTGGAGTTCTCCTCTCCTCTTCACCTCAAACCCCTTCAGCTCAGCCAGAGAGCCATCCTCATTAAACACAGCGTACCTGAACATAAGAAACAAAATCATCATCACTGTACATTTTCATCTCTGACTCAGGAGTCTGACAGTACATTTAAACAGAAAAAGAAAAAAGAAAACTTATTTCCACTACCATCATACCTTTTCTTCAGCTTCTTCCCTTCCTCTTTAGAGGCAGGCAGGATCATTGCCAGGTAGGGCCCGTCCACCTCAAAGAAGATGCTGTTCTCTGACCTTGTCTCGTAAGTGAGGGAAGCAGGGTCTACTAGCTCCTGGTACTGGTCATTGGTGAATCCCTCCTTTACCATGATGTTCAGCATGGCCCCTGGGTAGGAGATGGTCACCTTGGGCTTCTTCTCGTTGCTGGTCTTCACTACAAAGTTCTCAGGAAAGGTGTTGGGAAGGACACACCAGATTCCGTCAGTGTCCAACTCAAGGGGCCTCCTGAGTCACGGAGAAGTGGAAGTGAAACACGCGATGTGTGAGAAATGGAAATGTGATGAGCACAAATGTATCACAGTATATTTCATTTTAGGTAGTTAGCCAACAATCTTCTCCAGAGCAACTTACACTGAATGAGCAGGTAAGGGTTCAGTATCTTGCTCATGTACAATTCAAAAGGAAGTTACTCTAACTACTAGGCCAACCTGCAGCATACCAATACATCATCTGTTGCATAACAAGGCCATGGCTTAAGGCGACAAAGTAAGATGGAAAATCTGTATTTGTATAAGGAAATAGAGACGAAGTGGGCGGCAGGGTGGCCTACTGGTTAGAGACTGTCTTCCCAACTGGAGGAGCCGGGTTCAAGCCTGTGTTGGCAAGGATCTGCTCTGATGAACTCTTGTTGAACAAGACAGTGAAGCAGCTCCAACAGTGCCGTTCTGGAGTTGACCCTACGCTCTGACTTCCTTGGAAGGAGCAAGTAAAAGGTAATTTCCCCAATTAAATATCACATTATCATTACGACACTCACCCTATTTGTTCAATGATCTCTCTGGCCTGGGTGATAATGTTGGCTCCAGTGTAGCACACAATGCCAGCCATCTCCATGGAGTACCAGCGCGCACTGACGGAGACACAAAGACACCACAGACAACATCCAAGTCGGCATTAAAGCACTACACTAATTGATTTCCTGTGCGGCGAAGGCTGAAAGTGAGAGGATATTGGAAAATGGGATATAATGACCGTGACCAAAACATCTCCTGATGAAAACCGAAGTTGACCCTTACCCTTTCCTCATGACATAGCCGTAGAAAGAGTTGAGAATACACTTGTGAGCCATCTGAAGAGAATCATAGAGGATCTCCATGTTCTTACAGCGCTTCACCTCAGCAGCGTCTCCGCTCTCCTGAGCTGCTGACAGCTTCTTCTTCCATACCTGAAGCAAGGGAGCGTGAAAAATATCTTATTTGACGAGATGAAACTGATTTTGACTGTACAAGGAGGGAGAACAGTATGTAGAGCAGGAACAAACAAAAATGAAAAAGCATAATGTCCCATTAGAAATGAATGGGAGTTGCCTGTTCAAAGGCCAAACGTCTTGAAATTGAGAAGAAAACCCCAGAACGCTTACATTTTTCAAAGTAAGTCTTCGATGTAAGGAAGACTGTTATTCTCATTGCATCAATGGACTGTCACATCACAGGATTAATAACCATATCATGCCAGGCTTCCCAACATACCTTGTGCAGCCCTTTGAATTCATAACGCCGATCTCTGAAAGCTCTCACAGTATCAACATAGAAGGAGTTCTCCCTCTGACAGATGGTGGTGACTCTCTCCTCCAGCTTGGTGACATGCGTCTTCTTATAGGCCTTCTTACAGTAGTCTGAGACAAAGAAAACACAAGTGAATACAGGAAAAACAGGGGCTCCCAAATGTTTTCATGTCAAGGAACCCCAAATAGATATGCATTAGACAACAAACCCCCTATTGATAAGATCGTCCCAAGAATCCATCAGATAAACTTTTTGTGGCTAGTTGATTTAGTACAGAACTGTCTACATTGAATGTGATGAAGGGTCAATGAAAATATGTTCAAAATAGTCATTCTCATATGTTCTCTCACTGTGCAAACATCTAGTAAGTGAAATAATACAGAAACTGAACTATTCCACATTTTGCTGGGGGTCCCCTACAACTCCCTCAAGGGGGCCTGGGCCCTACTCTGGGAACCAATTAATTAGAACACCTGCAAACTAAATCATAGGACCAAAAGGAGCTAAAGAGATCCGTGACAGACGGCCCAGACATTGCCTTGGCCAGAGCATAAACCTTGACAGGCTTAATCGAATCTGAACAGAGCTCACCCGCCAAACGTTTCTTTTCATGCTTTGCCTGCTCCTCCCGGTTGAGGTTGTGGAAGGCCCGAGGCGGACCGTTGGCGAACAACGGAGGGAACTTCTCCGACTCGAGTTGCTGCTGGATGCGGTGGAACTCACTGCGGCTGGCAGGCACTGCAGACAGAGGGAACAGCTTACTCCACTACATGTTGTAATGGTTCATAAACAGTAACAAATCACACCGTGATCAAATGTTTATTTCTTGGACAAAGAGACTGACTCCAATCAGGTCCAATCAGACATCTAGAGGACAACTGAAATGGGGTTGAAAACATACTTCAGTTTTTCATTTTGTAATTAATTTGTAAAACAAAAAAGTGGAGAAAAAAAACTATATATATATATATATTACAAACAAAATCACTTTTATATTATGGGTTACTGTGTGCAGATCGGTTCCAAAATTCCTAGTTGAATCCATGTCAGGCTGTAACACCACAAAATGCAGGAAAAGTAAAAGGGGTTGAATACTTTCTAGAGGCACTGTACCTCAACCCTTTGCCATATCAAAGAGCAGCACAAAGAGCACAAGTACTTACTGATTTCCCCTCTCCATTGCCAGGTCATCCTCCTCTGGCAGGTGGCACCAGGCTTGTTGAAGTCACAGGCAGCACAAATAGCCTCGTCAACTATAGCGTATGGCTGTGGAGGCAGAGAATGAAGAATTGAGCTTTGTGCATTTCGACACCCTTTACTTACTCTCTTCACTATTCTTCTCACGTGTGGGGCTCCTTCACCTGCAGGCGGTTGGTAAGGATGATATTGGGGTACATAGCCCCAACATCCAGATGGTAGATGAGGGGACATTCTATCCTGCTGGGAACCTCCTTCAGAGAGATCAGCTTCTTTTTGATCTCATCGCAGATCTGAGAAAAAACCCCCAGAGGATTAATCAACAGAATATAAGACGCATTTTCACCCTTAACCTTTCAAAATAATAACACAAATTGGAGACACAAACCATGAAAAATCAACTGACCTCATTAAAGTTGGTGACCTGATCCAGGGGGATTTTCTCCTCTTCCTCAATGGCGTGACACATGGTTCTCTCAACTCTTTGAAGCAGGAAGTCAAACGCGGCTGGGTTCTGTGAACACACATCGTCACACACAGGGATCTAATAAATCGTAGTCAAACAAAGAATGAACAGTGAGTTGAACTGGGATGAACTGTACCATTTTGAAACGGCAGGGGATGTCGCTGCGGAACACCCCAGACTCCAGGGCCTCCACGTGACCGCCCACGTACGTCTCAGAGTCCATGACGTGGCCGTCCGCCGTCAGCTTGTTGAAGACCTGCTCCTGCTTGTTGGGGAAGACGATGTTGGCATGGAAGGCCTGCACCATGAGCAAGGCCTCGCAGAGTGTCCCAGAACCCTTACGCAGAACCTGGTAATAGAAGCAGACATAAGTATGCCACCAAAAACAAACCAAAAAGTGGAGGAACAAACAAAAACCCGGTAATAACCAACGGGTGTGTTATTTCCAGCATTTCAGTCTAACTTAGATAACAGACAAACCTCATCAGGCTCCATGGGGATGATGGTGCAGAGAGCGAAGATGAAGGGGTGAACATATTTCATGTAAAGGTAATATGTGGCCACAGCATCTGACACAGAGTAGGTGGCTAAAGTCTGACAGAAGGGAAAAAATGTATACAATAATAAATGTCAACAAAACTGCAACAATGGCAATCCAATCACAACAACCCAGCCATTCCCTGTCTGAGTTGTGCCTATTAAAAGTCCTAGACTGTACCTGCGGTTGCTCCGTGGCCATGCGGCACATCTCTTCAGGGTCCAGCTCCACAGGGTCATAGCTCAGCTTAGCCTTTGCTGCCGCCTTCAGATTATGGCTGCCCACCGGCAGGTAGCTGTCTCTCTTTACCCACCTGACACAGAGAAGAAATATATTGATATGATAATGAATACGAAATTATATTATTTAAGTGTACAGTTGAGTAAACTAGGTTGATTTCTTCTTTACAGCGACAGGAGTATGCAGACCTTAAGCAGTCCATGTGGATAGCCTGACTGGCTTTGTACTCTCCCTGGTTATCCTTCTGAAAGCCAATCTCCCTGAACATATTCAATCCATGGTTGGCAGCCCGTGTCTCAATAAAAGGCCTTTGAAGAAAGGGAAGCAAAGTGAGAGGAAGGGGAGATGAGATGCGAACAGCGTAGTCTATAAACAACACATGCAATCATGTCAAAGAAAACAACAGCTCACCAATCAAAGAAGTCGCCATTGTAGGTTACAAAGATGCTTGGCTTGGTTTCTTGAACGTGATCAAACCACCTCTGAATGAGGGCCGCCTGCAGCCAAAGTCATGTTACCACATAGGATTACGGTCATGTAATGTAGCATTACTTTTCAATGTTACAAATATTTTCAGGTACCTTCATCTTTAACTCATTAACTACCAGGGGGGACCACAAGTCGGCAGGACACTGGCCCTGGAGGAAAGGAATTGATGACCCCTGCCCTACGTATTCCCACACGTACCTCATCATTTTCATTGAAAACGGTGAAAGGTCCTTCGTATTCTGGCTTGGGGGTGAACTCAAAATCCTCAATGTCCTCAGAGACGATCTCTCTGTTTGTGATTAGGTAGCCCTTTCAAAAGAAACCAAAAGTTAGTCAAAGTTACAGAACAAGTCATTCTAACATATATAGCACCAATAGAGCATGGATAATGTCACATGGCTAAGGCAGTAAAATGCACCTGTCCATCAATCATGTAGGAGATCATCATAATCTGATCCGTCTCGGCATCTGGGAATTTCAGTGGAAGTTTGGTGGTCTCTATGTCAAAAGCCAAAACAACTGGGTCCTAAAAACGAGGGAAAAACTGTTTGAATGGAAGGCACCAGGAGGGATGAATGCTTCAAGATGAATCCAACAGATCTTATGCTGCAGTATATATATATATATATATTTTTCATCCTCATACCGGTCGCTCCACAAGATCGTCTCTCCGTATAATCTCGGGCAGGTAAGCACTGCCTCTGTATCGAACGTTGTACCAGTGGGCCTGAGGAGCACAGACAACATAGATTAGAAGAGTGAGCCTGCATACTTTAGGGTAAATCATCGAGGTAACAAACTTCCAATATCATTACCACGTGGATCTTGAGGTCGATGGACAGGCGCACATGGTAGGGCACGTCATACTCTCTCATGTCCACTATGTTGTCTAACTGGTCGGAAATTTTCTTTGACATCCCATCCTCATCGGCTGACGTCACGTTGCCGCCTGATAAGGCACTGAAGAACAGACAGGGATGAGAACACGTCAATAAAACAACAACAACAACAACAGGGGAAAACTGAGACAATTGGAAACTAAAATAGAAATGAACGGGATCGGTGCCTAAAATCTTGGGGGAGAACCCCTGAAAAGAAAAGATATGAATATGGTAAAAGGCTTAACTATAATATGCACATGTGGAACCTTGTCGGTCTCTTTCTAATAGACACAAGTACCTCGATAGCATTGAGGTGTAGGCGTCGTTGGACTGCTCCCGCTCTCTGTTCTTGCGTACTGCCGGAGAAATCTCACGCTTGACCTTGGTGAGGTCATCCACTGTGTTGAACGACAGCTTGATGTAATTCCTCTTCAGTCCAACCAGGTGGTTAGGCTGCGGAGAACAGGCCAGTTGTAGTTGACGTGAAACCCGTTCAGAAACCCCATCGGTAAATATGCATGACCGCGAGACAGGAAGTGAAGTCGTTTTGTACAACTGAGAAACATTTCAGAGACACGCGGCTTTCTTTTGACCTCGGCAATATAACAACGCTCAAACTATCGTCCCTTTATTTGAACGGCAAGCGTCCTCGGTCATTGGTTGGCGCTCTCACCAGGTCTAGGTCCTCTTTGGGGAGAACTTCAAGCTTCGCCACCTTTCCTTGGAACTTCTTCGACAAGAACGAGATGACTTCTCTCTCGCAGTTCTGGATGCAAAGAGCACATTTTCTTTACGTGAACGTTTACACATCCGCACACAGCACATGAGCCGACGAAGGACTCCGACTTACCTTTTTAGTGGCTACGTAAAAATATGGCTTAAAGGGGAGGGCCACCTACAGACACAACAAGGTGAGGAGGAATAGATTAGGGCAATGGGAGAGGTGAGGGGTTTGCACTTCCTGTTGTGCATCATTACATGGTAACCACTGTACAAAGTAGACCGTGTGTGTGTGTGTGTGTGTGTGTGTGTGTGTGTGTG
>OMOT01034003.1:0-14322 GCA_900312575.1 Acanthochaenus luetkenii
CGGGATGAGCACCGACAGCCAATGAGGTTCGACAATGTGCGCACGAGCTCGGAGTGAAGGGAGGGGGAGGGTCCTTAAAGGTGCAACAATGGAAACTTTCAGAATGAACCGACTTTGAGGTGCGCATCATTAGGCATATATACAGTATATATATATATATATATGTGTGTGTGTGTTACATATATACAGACATATATAATATATGTCTGTATATATGTAACGGCTGCAGAATGGTTGCTGAAGGAAACCAGTCACACCAGGCTTCAGGATCTGCACTTTTAATCTCTATAAAGAGAAGTACGCGGCACAATCAGTACACAGTGTTGACAGATTCTCTCAGTCTCCGTTACAATAGTCGTTCAAATTCTGCCACGAGGCGGCTACTACGTCACTTCTACAACTATTGTGCATCAATCATTGAAGCCCCCCTTGCAACAGGTAAACCGGAACTCTTTACACATTCACTCCTCATTCAGTATAAAATTGACGATATACCAACAATGTGACTCCATAAAAGAAAATATTACACACTGGTTTTGAGAATGTTCACAAAAATATAAATAAAATATAAACAACATTTTGACTCAGTTACATATAGTGTATATGTGTGTGTGTGTATACATTATATATGTGTATATATACAGTTAATATATACACTGTATATATATTGGGATATTCCGGTTTTATCTGTTTATTAATTGCCAACCTGCTCCTTTGTGTGTGTGTGTGTGTGTATACAGTATATATGTGTGTGTATATATATATGTGTGTATATATTGGGTTATCTGTTTATTAATTGCCAACCTGCTCCTTTGTGTGTGTGTGTTGGCACGTGTCATGTGCAGTGGGAACCTGCAGTCTGTTAGGTGTTTGCTGGTGGTTCTTTTCCTTTTTGTTGGGGTGTTGCATTCACTCACACTTTGCTATGGGGAAGATAAGGCTAGTAGAAAGACAAGGGAGAAGACGGCGAGGTAAAGATGTCACCGCAACATGCTGGATTCTTCCCAGGCCTCCTATATGGAAAAAGTCAAGAACGTCTACTGGATCAGGACATGTCAGGCGGGGCTGCTCTGCTTCCCTTCTACCCGATGCATCACCTGTTTTAGATTAAGCCAAATATCATGTTCCTGCCTTGGTTCTCTTCTCTTTCATGTCTTTGTGCAAGTTGTGCAAGGTGTAGATTTGCATTTCTATGCAAATCCGAATGGAGGCGTTTACAAACCTAAGAGGAAGAAGGAAAAAAAAGCACAACCTGAAAGGAAGTGGTAAGGCCAGCACAAAGCCAGAACACAAACCACTAGACGAGGCCTTGGATTGAGCATTATGGTGTCTAGACCCCATCCCACAACTCTTTGATAGACTGCTGTGACAGACTGTCCACAGACACATGCATACACCAGCCTGCATGTAGTTCATTTAGTTAATGTTCAGTCTTGAGTTTAAATTAATAAATGTTCTCATGCATTGCAGAGATGAGGGGTTTCGAGTAGGTTAAAGAGTTATGTTCAGCAGTTGATATATTGCTGCCACTGATCCACTTTGCCCTCCGTCGAAGAGGACTGGAGGGACCGAAGGACGGAGGCTGGAGCCAGCTGGCTTAGCTTGAATACGGCCAGCCGAGGCCAGAGCACAGCTCGGGCACAATGGGAAGGCCAGGCCACGCAGACGGAGGTTAATGCAGTCTGGATCATGTGTTTTCAGCACCATTGTCTTTCTCTCTGTCTATATGCCTTGGACATATTGACTGTCCCGAAGGGGTGAGGTACCTAGACAAAAGATTGATATATGAGAGAGAGCGAGAGAGAGCGATGCAGTGAAGGACGGCCCACCCTCTGCCAGTCTCAGTACAGACAGCAGCTGCATGAGGAGGGCACAGAAGGCAGACGCCCGAGAAATAGTTATAACATATAGTATGTGAATATGAACTGCATACAGTATCCATCAGACCTCAGGAGAAAAAATTAATAAAAAAATCTACGTACCGGTAAATACATTTTGACAATGTCAGAAAATACAGAGGTGAAGAAGAGCACTTGATTTATCTTAACACGCAAGCGATACGTCTGGCAAGTTAAACTATGCGTACCTCATATAGTTAGTTACCTGTAATATTTGAAATCGATGAATATTTTGCCCGGGTTTGGGGTACGCATTCTTATCAACATGTAAGAGATCCATTGCACCATTTAACCTATAACACAAATCAGCCTTACTAATTCAGGAGACTATATAACATTCTCAAAATATAAAATTTATTCAAAATATGTTAATGCAACCATCAATATTTTACAGTAATTACAAAATCAGTATTTATTTTTTTAGATAATCTGATCCTTATCGACAGTGAGGCTTACAGTCAGTCACAAGCCCTGATATATACCATCAGAGTACAGGTTACTTTTTATCAAGTGACTGTCCCTTTGTGACACTCGTCACTATTGACCAGGCTGTGGTTCGGAATTTTAAATGTGTTAAATCCAAATCAATATGATTGAATTTCAATTTGAGCTGGAATGAATTCAGTGAAATTCAATTGTCCACAACAATGTGGTATCCCCATCTTGAAAGCTTCAGAAACACGAAGGAACCCAAAATAGGTGAAATTACAATTTCTTTGACTGTGACTGAATGAAACTACTTCCTCCCTCAAATGTAGTTGAAAATCAAACTCCTGCTTCCTATGGGAATGTAACACTCAAAACTAATTTAACTCACCATTCAATCCTGAATCGAGCCTAACACTGTTCAACAGCAGGTATGACGATGACTTCTGGGTGCACTTGACTTTCCATAGGGGCTCTAGACTTTTGGGCTGCTAAGTGGGGGTCTATATAGACTCACAGTAACCCCCCCCAACAACCATATGTCTGCTATTATTGTTCATAGTTGTGGGTATTTGTATTTCAGATTCCTATACGAATGACACAATAGTAACAACAGACATGTAAATGCAGTTCGTGGGAAACGGATAAAAGGCTAATGATACAAACACATTTACAAACTCATCTGTACACATCATTGACACTGTACAATGGGGGTTGTGGGGATAAGGTGGCATTGTGGGTAATCACGTGTTAGAAGGGGGGCCACCACCCAGAGAAAAGCCTTCCCCAAAACATTTCAAATGTCCATACCTGTTATTATTATTCTTTTTTTTTTTAATCATGAAGACGTTGGCACTCATAGGGATATTAGAGCAGCTGCTACTAGCTGAATTAAGCAAACAAAACTACTTAGTACTAGTATTTGGTTTCTAGGCCGGAGAGTTTGAGCGTGACGTACATGGCATCCATGTGTGGATTCATGTTGAAAATGTTTGCTTGGATTAGTATTCCAAGCATATAGTCCAAGTGTATCTTCAGAATACTCATTACTATACTTAGTGATACATTACACAATTTTCATACATAACACTTACGGTAGTTTCTGTTAATGAGACAGGTACAGTGAATGGTAGAAGGAAAGAAGAAAAAAAGAAGCCACACAATGGCCACAAAACAAACAAACACTGTTGGGATCATAATCAGATATGGAAGCAGACAGTAAACCCAACTCACTTCGTCAGTTGAACAGTTCCACCTCAGAAGGTGCTTGGCTGGAAGATTCAGCAGCTCATCCTATGTTGCATTCACTCTCCACAGATCATCCAAATAATAAATACACTCAACTTTTAAGAATCGTAACATTTTGTTTATATATATATATACATAACATTACTTTCATAAATAGAGAACAAAACCAAAAAAGGTGAGGCGAGGTGAGCAATATTTGACAGACAGATGTACAGTCATAGTTTCAAACACTAGTGCAGTACTGTATTCTAGCTTATCATCTTCCATCGCAGAAGTACACTTCCTGAATACTTTAACACTGTTTTATGGCATTCCTTCCCTTTACTTTATGCAGGCAGCGTTTCACCGTGGCGGATACTTTGGGAGAGATTTCACAGATCTCTTTTTGCTACGTTTTGCTATGTTATTGATATGTTATAACACGATATGATACAATGCATCCTGACATTTCTATGATGGCCCTTCTGCACATTTGCAAATGACAAAAACTTGGTGAAAAAAAAAGCAGAACAATATTGTTTGACAATGTGACTCTGTCCTAAAAGAAAAGCTGCAAAATGTTGTGTAATACATGATATAACACATTTGTAGGGTAAAAAAAAAAAAGCTCTCTTCTATCTCCTTCTCTGATGGCAAGACTTATGAGCTCTTCTTTCCTCATTCAATAATGTTGACCCTTCGCAGGAGAAAGGCTCCAAAACTGTCCTGGTTTAGATTCTTAGAGGTGCACAGGGGACAGCAGGGACAGAAAAAGACGTGTCTTGCAGAGAGACTCCATGTTTGAAAAGGAATTTGAATCCCAGCGGGGTCTAAGAGCACAAACAAGCTCTTTCCTCTTTTCCCTTCAACACTTCAAACATGCCTGTATTTGGAGGAAGGGTCTTCAACTTCAGCAGGGAGTGAGATGGCAGGGAGGCACACGAGGTACAGGGACAAGCTTCTACACCTCCTTCTCCCTTCCTCTCCAACATGACCACAGGACCGCTGACGTGCTCCACGGTACCGGGCCGGTCGGCCATCTTCTCTGGCGAGGCGTTTCGAGGGAAGGGAGGCACAGTGTGCTAAAGACAGGAACCTGCTCCATTCCTGGCTTTTCTTCCTTTCGTCAAACAACTGCCACAGGGTGGTGGGATGAGTTCCAAATTAAAGGTCGGTCTAGTGCATTCTGGGACATCACTCTTTCCTTCCTTCCCTCCTCTCTGTGCAATCATTTCCTGTTCCATAAACAGTCACGCGACTACAGCGCTACGACACACAGCAGCAGGTCGGCACCTTCGGCTGCTCTTCCTCTACCGGCTGTTTCAGTTTGAGGAGGGGCGGGTCACCGCTGGCTGGCGTGTAGTAAACCGCGCTGCCATTGGAGGAGACCAGCGGCATGCGGAGCTCCTCTGAGCTAGTTTTGGCATCAGTGAAGGAGTCTGTGGATCCGTTACCTAGGTGACCATTGAACAAGGGATGATTCAACAACTTGGCGGCGGCCCTCTGTTTCTTCAGCTCCGACAGTGTCTGAGCACGCTCTCTAGGCCAGGCTTCCTCATTGGTGGGCTGGGTGGTGATGACCACTCCCTTATCAGAGGATGGAGTGTTGCCATTGGAAGGTGGTTGTTGAGGCATGGAGGTTGTCGTGGAGATGAGGCCATTCTGTTTGCCGCTGCCTTCCTTGAGGATGGTGGGTTGCTTGGGGTTGTCTGGCACCGCTCCAGCTACTACTGGCTTGACCTGTGGTAGAACAATCAATAAGGATTACTTTAATCTCTCTGGATGATGGAATACTTGGAAGGTGTGATTTCGGTATTGGATAGATAACAGTGTGATGTCTTTGATGGTCTGGTGCACAAGCTATCAAGCTCAAACTAAATGTGATGTAAAGCCAATCCATTCACTATGTTAATGAGGAACGCACCCTTAGATACCATCGATCTGAAGTTCAATGCATTCCAGGAGTCATTTTGCGACTTAACCTGCCTCGTCTACTTCTACTTCTGTTTATGTTGATGTTTTAAAGAGTTGAAATTGTTTCCGTTATCAAAAGTCGACTTTAACTGCAAATATCTCGACGTGACATTGTCTGTTTGGCCAGTTATCCGCGGGATTAAGAAAATGCAGCACCTGAAATACAAGGTGCATCGCCAATTATTGTTTTCAAAAGTGTTAAAAGTATATTAAGGTGGATTTTTCCTTTAATGGACATACTGAAATCTGTGAGTCAAAAACAACAAACGGAAATACCAAAATGAAGTGTAAGACATGAACAAAACATTGTAATTAAGAGACTCACAATAAGCACCTGGATATTCTCCTGATCAGACTCCTTCTCTTTCTCTTCCTCCCTCCCTCCCCTCCACACAATGGCTTCTGTCTCGTACTCTTTGCGACACAAGTTGTGTCTGTCCGACAGGCTGGCTCGCCGCACCACTTTTCTGGGGACACAAGATGGCAGGTATGCTTTTCAAAAGTAAGACACGCTCAGGCTACCAAACACGAAACATTTATTTTCAAATATGAATTACAATTTCACAATACTGATTCCTATATTATGTCTTTTAGATCGCTTTTACGCCTTTAGCTTTACGTTCCACCTCACAGTAGCACAGGGAGGGGTAAAGGCAGAAATGTGATGTCGCAGCATAGTGTAAATACTAGCATCATAGGCAAACATGGGTAAGTGATTCCTATCACTGACGCTCCGATCTGTCCCATCACTGAAGTTCCCCCCCAAACAATGATAACGTGACGGTTCTGCAGTTCCCCCAATTAAGGTTAAGATCAGCATTGGGGATGAGGCGGCTAATCCCACTATAGGACTCAAGGGACAACTATGATGATATTCCCAAAATCAACTGTTACTGTCCCACTGTATCTGAAAGCCAACAAAATATGAAAGGGAGGCCGAACTGCCCGTCTCCCCAATCTCCTCAAATAAAACTAAAAGTGTAGTAGCACTGCCGCCACCACCAGATGTCAGCACCTACCCGCGACTGCCTGCGCTGGACGTTCGCCTACATAGTGAGGTCTTGTGTTTGAGCTGCGACTTCATGATAATGTCGTGTTTGTGTTTCAGGTCCAGCAGGATGGCTCTGAACTCCTCGTCCTCACACAGATCTGAAAAAGGGACAACAGAGTACATCGGCTCCTTTCAAGTGAAACTGTGTTCATTGTGCTTTGCTGCTCTCATTTCCATGTACTGTAAATGTGTTTCTGAATCACGCCAAGTAGTAGATATAATAACATTAGCATAGCACATTCCATACATAAAATGCAGCTTCACAATTTAGCAATAAACTTAAAACAAATAAAATAATTACAGATAATATTAATAGTTTAATAAGGAATAACAAAACAAGAGGTGCGACTAGTGATAAAAGGGCAATAAATCGTGTTGAATTCACACCTTAAAGGATTCAAAAAGTAATTTGGACAGACCGATCATTCTTATCCTTACACACCAAATGGAGACACGGACATAA
This sequence comes from Acanthochaenus luetkenii, assembly GCA_900312575.1. Classification (NCBI taxonomy): domain Eukaryota; kingdom Metazoa; phylum Chordata; class Actinopteri; order Beryciformes; family Stephanoberycidae; genus Acanthochaenus; species Acanthochaenus luetkenii. The sequence continues at coordinate 7,040 of OMOT01034003.1, forward strand.
AACTGCATCATTCATATGATCACTGTGGATTCAATTCTGTGAATATCACAATCGATAAGACACAGGCCTTCCAGAGATTGGTGGGAGACAGCTAACTCTGTAGTGACGCTACCAGTCTCTCTTAATGCCTGTAAACATTACACTGAAGTTATTCTTTTTTTTAACCATTTTACAGTATGCCGACCATAGAGGCAGCAAAAAATGTAAAAGCTGACATAACTAGCATCATGACAGACTGATAAAAATACAAAATAAATGTTTAGATTTGGTTCAAAGAAGCACGTTTCCCCCCATTTGGTTCTTCACTCAGCCCCTGCAGGTGACACCAGGGTGTTGAAGTGTTGGGGGTGTAAACATACCGATGGGAGTCTCCTCTAGGAAGGTCTTGGCCTTGAGACTTGCTCCATGAGAAACCAACAGCTCTGCTACATGCATCTGGAACACAACAGTGGTCAATTCCATTACTGGTTTTAAAAGCCTGTGTGTGAGTGGGTTCATGTGCATCTCTCTGCATATACAGTGTGTGCATGCTTTTGTGTATTTTCCAGTGTGTCTGTGTGTATTCCCATATCTCCATGAATGTGTGCGTCTGTTGTGCGTGCGAATGCAATCCATCCGTGTGTGCATGCATGTCCGTTTCCTGTGCGTTTACCTTACCTGACCCCAGCAGGCTGCAGCGTGGAGAGGCTGCCATCCGTCCGAATCCCTCAGGTCCATGCGAGCTCCCCCCTCAAGCAGCAGCTCAGCCACCTGCACATAGCCATTCGCCGCTGCGATGTGGAGCTACGGGGGGCAGAGGGAGAACAATCCAGTACACGGGATCTGACGTTACAATCCTTTGTGCCATAATCCAGGTTGAGCCTTCATACAGAAGCCCAATTCAGATGTCAAAGAGCGGCGTCATACATCTACAGGACCATCAGACAGACGGCGCCGCTCACCAGCCACCTAATCTAAATGTTACAGGGTTGCGTGTGCGAGTGCGTGTACTGTAATGTCACCGGGGTTATCAAGTGGACACCTCCCATCACAGATGTCTCGTTGAATTAGGCCCGCGACACCTCCTGGACCCGTCCTGGTCTTGGAGTACTTCAGATGTTAAAGTCAATGTTTATCTGAGATGCTAGAATAAGGGGGCTTCTTTGAAAAGTGTGCCTTAGGATGCTGAGGATGAGTGAGGCAGACTGTTGCTGGGAAGAAGGTGTGATGCTGTGACAGCAGGATTTTATTGATTTATTTCTGACAAAGGCAACAGTTACCTGGACCTTTTAAGTCACGGCTGAAGACTCACTTGTTTTCATTGGAGGCTTGTAAAGCCAAACATCCCCGGTACTATTTAGTGCATTTATAGTATTGAATTTATTTGTGCATTTTATATTGTATTTTGTATTTGTCTGCTTTGTACTGTAAAGCACTTTGGTGCAACTTCGGTTGGTTTTAAATGTGCTATATAAATAAAGTTGACCTTGACCGTGGACATTTTTCAAGGGTCTGCAGCTTTGACCAATTGCTGAATTTTGTATTTTATTTTAACACAATAAACAAACAAAATAACAACGTCAATGAGATCTTAACATTTTCCCTTGCAATTTTCACAAGTCATTCCACTTTTTCAAACCAGAAACCACTGTGAATTCTCTTGCAATTGAAAAATATATATTTTGTCAGTAGTAATCACAGATCATCCTGTTACCTGTCAAGACCTTTGGCTATAATTCTTTAGTGGCATGGGATGTAAACAAAACCTGGATTACAGTCTCACGTTTTTAACTACTTTTTTCTTTCCCTTACTTCTTACTGTACCATTCTACTCCTTGCTGAGTTTTTGATGTAATTTGGTTTCTGTTGCCACGTCTGACTTTATCATCTTTATTATTAATATTTTGCATCCATTTTGCCATTTTGTATATCCATTCCACTAGGCCACCCTGTCACTTTTTTATGGTTTGATCGTTTCTTCTAATCAATAAAAATGGACAAGAATTAATTGTTTCTATGGCAAATTAGGCACTAAAAAGCTCAATATTGTGAAAAGCAGTAGTTCTGGCATCAATCTGAAGTGTATGTCTTTCACCTTTCTAACACACTAAACAGAACAATATAAATTTATTTATGTAACATTTCCTGATTTTCGTCCCTCACTTATTGTTGTATTTAAAAAATTTAAACAGACATAGTTAGAGTCAGATATAATTTATCTCGGTCAAAACAAGGACACAATGTATTCCACGGAAAACTAAAGATTAACCTTACATAACTTCATACCAGTTCTACGTCTCTCTCTCTCGTCTTTGCCAATAAGACATGCTCTAGTTTGTGTCATCGTGGTCGAATGAAGATTATCAGGACGCATAAAGCTCGAGGACGAGGAGCTCAATCAGACAATCCGTGGTAAGTCTTTAAAGCTTAACAGAGTTATGTCCCATGGCTATTTTCATCCAATTGTGATCCGTCACAGTGTTTTCCCAGTTTAGCTTACTTGACTATCAACAAGACGTTATGCTTCTAATCAATTATGTCCCTCCAATGGTGAACAACTTTAAGGACCAGATCTTCTCAGTCACAGTGGCAAGAATTTGGCGTAAACTGCATGAATCCATGTTGCCTGGTTTCAACAGCGGGCCTGTGGTGGTGGTGTAATGGTGTGGGGAATGTTTTCATGGCACACATTAGGCATCTTGGTACCAAAGGAGCTTTGTTTGAAGATCGCAGAACACCTGAACATTCTTGCTGACCGGGTGCATCCCCTCATGGTCACGATCTACCTTTCTGAAATGGAAACTTCTAGCAGGATAATACAAAATGCATCGTCTCAAGATGGTTCCAGGATCATAACACTGACTTTAGTTTACTCCGAATGCCTGCGCAGTTCAAAGATCTCAACCAAACAAGACATATGTGGGATGAGGTGGAACTAAAGCATGGTAGATTCAGGGACACACACAAATTCACACACACACACACACACAGTTTTACCAGCGTGGCTCCCTGGGCGTCCTGTTGGTTGACCTCCTCTCCCTGTCTCAGCAGCTCCTGGATATCTCCCAGCATCCTCCTCTCTGTCGACACTCGCGTCTCGTTAATCATCTCCTGGGTGATGCCTGTTAATCAAATACACAAGCAGAACGCCACAGATGCCAATCACAGCGGGGAGACAGTCGTCCCTGACATCCTCTGATAAGAGCGGTCCACATACTGAACTGAGGCACACAGAGGGACAGAGAAGGAATGCAGATATGTGCTGGTGCATAAAAACAATCTCCACAAAGTAAACTTTTCAGAGATAAAAAAGAAATGTATTTGTTCCTCATTGACAGACTGAGATTACAGGGTTTTGAACAGTTTTCATACATTCCACAGTCAAACTTATTCTTGAATATAATTGAATACAGTTTAAAATAACTGAGGTTTCCTGAAACATATCATTGTAAGATTAATAAAAAGCTCCCTATTCATATTTGTATTTTAAATACTAAAAACAATGACATTTTGTCCAGGTGGCAAACAATAATTAGTTTTTTTTTAAAGTATGCATGTGTGACAAATAAAGTTCTTAACTCTTAACATGCCATTTTCACCTGTTTGTCACTTGAAAAGGTGAGCTAGTGGTTAAAAGAAAAATAGAGATTATACTTAACGTTTAAGAAAGTAAAACAACTTTAGGGTTAAGGTTAGGGTCGAGGTTAGGCAACTAATTCAGTTTGGTGAAGGTTAGTGTAAGGTTTTATTCATAGTTAAAGCAAAACGTCAGCTGAAAATAAAAACTTCACTCAAAGTTGGAAACCTTGCATGATTTAGGAATTTAAATAGCGTGCACACCGTGTTCTCTTCCGTGGTGCACGGAGTGAAATCCCCTGGAATTGGTAGACCATACTAAAGTAGATTCTCGCGCACACGGATCACCTCTGCATATTTTATTGCCGACGTTTCGGCCATTCGACCTTTGTCAAGACATTGAGTTAGGAATTGAACCTGGGTGACTGCAGTTGAAGGCAAATCTGCCCATCCAACACCCCAACATCCACACCTTAGCCAGAGGGCTGCTTTGAGGCGGAGGGATCGGGAAGGTGTCAATCCCCTCATATGGAATGCATCACTCCTGCTATCACTTTTCTAGGTGTTGTTCTGTCAGCTTCCAGTAGTGGAACGTGTCTTTCTCTGGCACTAATGTCACATATTTCACTTGCCTCGTTTCCTTTATATTCATTTAGCTGTAGAATGACTGCCCAGCCCTACCACCAACGTCCACAGGATACACTGCACTCCCATCTGTATCCATTTTGCACCGGGCATTGCATAGGTTTGACCCAGCTAGTTTGTATTCCCCACTCTATTTCAACTGTCCCATGACAGGTACACAGATTTCCCACTCATCACCGAGGCTCAGCACAGATGAGCTGGGCTCCATGGGAGAGGATCAAGGAAGTGTCAGATCAGTCGATGCTGCATATAAAGTGCTGTGTGTGTGTGTGTGTGTGTGTGTGTGTGTGTGTGTGTGTGTGTGTGTGTGAGAGAGAGAGAGCCTGTGTGCCCATCCCTGCAGTGTCCCTGGAGATGGTAGTCCTATCCAGCGATACAGTGCTGCGGACATTAGGAGAGCAATTAGCAGCACTGCGCTCCCTTTGATTGTCTTATTAATCATTCTGCTCACCTACTGCACCACTATCTGCGTTCTGTGGCTAGAGATCCTGTTGTAAGCCGAGAACTTCACGTTAGGCTCGCCAAGCACCCACTCACGCAAAACTACATTATGCTAATGTTGAGAAGCGAGATTTTTCCCCTCTAGTGTAAATAGAGCAGTTTATCTGTCACCCCGTCTTTCAGTCACTCGCACTTTGTCTCTCACACACACACACACAGATTGCCGTTCACATTGACACAGCATGTAGTTCAATCTGCATCCCCCGGGGAACGAGAGAACTATGAATATCTCAGAGCTCCGGGAGTTGTCAATCACAAAACCTGTCCAGGACACTAAGTGCTCTCCAGGTTCTCGACCCCACTACAATGTTACACAGCATCTGTTCCTGTTCCTGTGGCACACGTAAGACACAAACTCTTTATCCTCACTACAAAGGCAAGGTAACCTGTAGATGTACCTAAAAAGGAATGCATAGTCTCATCTCAGTGAATTGTGATTAAATAAAAGCTACTGTCAGTCAGATGATGGTGGTACAAGTGATTTATCTGACATTATATTGAAGAAAAGGGACACCGCACAAATTTAAATGGATACGCATTAGACCAGAGCCCCCATCTGATCAAGGTTTTATCCAAGGACACCAATCTGAGAAGATTTCTGCTGTCATTTACAGTTGGACAGAGCGGAACCGCTGATCAGAACAGTAATTTTCTCACTGAGGTAACCTCTAGTTGAGGACAGTGAAAAATGTTCCTCACTTTGCCGAGGACCACCTGGATCATCATCAAGGACCTCTGGGCCCCAGTTTAGGAATCACTGGTCGAATGGGCAAAGTGTATGAAATACCCGCCAATGCAAAATTGTGAGCAGCCAATCCTGGTTGACGGACACAACATTTCAAATCTAAACCAGACTGTTCAGAATGGATGTGAATAAGCTCTGCCTTTAAACGTTTGGCTTTGGCTTGAATGACCTCTATTCCTGCACAGTGAGGCTTAATGAGGTTCTACAGTAAACTGATATTTCAGAAGGGAAACGGAAATAAAATTCCACAGTTATGTGAAGTAGCACGAATACCACTGTGCTTGTGTCTTCTGCTACAAGAGCAGAAGCTGGAACAAACCCCGGTGCGCCATGTCTTCAAACATGAATATTCTACCTCTGTTAGCCATAGCCGTCTCAATGATGTCCAGCGTCGGGTCGTCCTCACAAAGGTCATAGGGCATGTTCCCGTCTGAGTTGACCGCCAGCAGATCTGCAGCACTGTAGGAGGCAAGCAGATGAATGATCAGAATAAAATAAACGTATGGAATAATAATTTGCAGAGGCACCTAATGGTTCTGAATGTACAATGTTCATGTCTAAGAAGACGAGGACTATGTAAAGCGCATTTAACAAAGACACTGGTGGACACTGGTTTACTAAATACAGATACGCGTTTCACAAGTTTAGTTCCACACTATGGGTTGACATACAGTACATACTGCACTTTGTGTATGGAGTGTTCTCTTTCTCATTACAGGTCAATACATTTACATACATTCTGACACACAACACGATATTACGTCAAACTACGTAAGGGCGGCACGGTGGCGCAGTGGTTAGCACTGTCGCCTCACAGCAAGAAGGTCCTGGGTTCAAATCTCACCCGGTCCTTTCTGTGTGGAGTTTGCATGTTCTCCCTGTGTTCGCGTGGGTGCTCCGGTTTCCTCCCACAGTCAAAGACATGCAAATATACGTGTTTGTGTGTAGTGTGGTGCATGGTGTGATGTACTATGTATATGCATGCAATGTAAAGCCCCCTTGAGACATGCGTGTATAAATAAAGATTGATGCAATAAATAAATAAATAATAAAAGATTGTGCTGCAATAAGTACAAATTTGAGTTAGAGCTCTAAATGATAATAGCGATAATTGAATTCCATTTCCTCTTTCCACCCAGAACAAGTTGGCTTGCATTATGCAGTGGTTTTAATAAATCACTTCACCTTGTATTATGAGTCATAGTAATATGACGAGTGGGAAGGCCCACATGTCAACAGATGGCAGCAGTGTGTCTGTATAGTGTGTGTGTGTGTGTGTGTGTCTAGCCATTTAATACATATCTTATTCAACCTGCATGTCAACAGGTAAAATGTGCATAGCTGCATGTGTGTGGGTGTCAGTTTGTCTGTGTCTGCATCTGTGCATCTCTCTTTGTGTGTGTACGTGTAACTGCACTTTATTGTTCCCCTATCCAGGTGTTACAGCAGCAATTGGCAGAACAAGTTATGAAAATACAGGAAGATAATAAAAATAGCACAGGGAGGGTAATAGGAAAGATAATATAAATACATAATGGGGCGGGGATCACAGCTGACTGGCGCAGGGGTCACTAATGCTATCAAATCCTACCTGTCCACAATGTGTGTGCCCATGTGACTATATGTACTGTATGTGTGTCAGGGTAGGAAATAGGCATCTATTTCCCCCTTCATCTGAATTTTAGGGGTGTTTTGGTCCTTTCCGGGGTCAGTTTTATTGAATCATGAAATACATTTGCATTGCATACTTGCTAATAAACAATCACAATCTGTCCCCAACCCGTCCATCGTCCGCCCCACGATTGAGGAGTTATTTCCAACATTATTTATTGTATTT
>OMOT01034012.1:3551-21143 GCA_900312575.1 Acanthochaenus luetkenii
CAGTTATTCCAAAGCCACCCGCAGAACCGAAAAAAATCCAAGAGCCATAACACAGAGACAGATAGATGGTGCTAGTGTCAAAAGACTAAATCCCTAAAGAAAGAAAGAAAGAAAGAAAGAAAGAAAGAAAGAAAGAAAGCTAACAAAGATGCTAGCAAAGATGCTAACAAACATAAACAAAGGGAGGGAGACACCGCAAGAAAGCAGGTAAAAGAGATAGAGACGGACGGAGACAGAGAATCATCATCTTTATTCAAACCGATTTTCATGTTGATATTCAGCACTACCTCCACCACCCACCATCGACACCAAAGACAATTCTGCTACATTTATTGCATTGGTGATTAAAGTGTTTTCTGACTCCGATTCTATGTTGAATGCTTAGGGATCTCACTGTCAGCTCTGCTCCATTTTTCTATGCTTGAAAAAGTGTAAAAGTAATAATTCTAACAAATAACATGAACTAAGCTGTATCTTATATGTGCACAATGTGGCCGACTATAAATAATTTTTAGAAACTCGAATCTCTTACATACAGTCAGCCACATTGCATCAATGCCTTCACCTCCACTGGGGATCAAACCGCAACCGCTCAGCTCATTGCTACAGTCCAACTCAGCCAACAAGACTGTTAATAAGAGCGCTTTTTATAGATGACTGAGGAAACCCTCCATTAATACATCATGTCTAGGAGGTCAAGCAAAATGTGCTCTCTTTTTAAACTGGAAAAGCTACTGTACATGTTTTGAGATTCCTGTTTAGCAAAGGCTACTATTAACAAGCACATGTTTTTGGTGATAAGCTGTGACCTACTTGGCTCTATGAAACCAAGAGCCAAAGCCTAATACAGTTTATTGGTTACGTAAAACAATACATCCTGCTCCCATCACATAAATGTTAGCTCTTACATTTTTCATACAGCGTGAGGATACTTTTATCAGTGAAGTCCAGCGAAAGCCCTGACAGGCATGATAGCTAGGCAACCAACAACAATGGCAACAGGCGGTCTCAAGGACTAAAAACACAACAGTCGATCCATTTTGAAGACTTGAAAAGTGACCCGAAATTCGCTAAATGCTATTGAGACGGCGCCATATATTGACCAGTTGAAGTAACTGCCACAGATTAAGTGAATGAAAGCGAATGAACATTCAAAATGAATGTAAGTCAATGAACATTGTGCCCAAATATGTCCTCCTTACAAGCCAACATGTAGAAGCTCTCCACCTAGTGGTGAACTTAAAAACGTAGGAAAACGTGCTCAGTCCCTCACAACCAGGAGTTGAGCCATAGTTGTACTAAGTCCACCACTAATGGTATTTGATCATGTGCAAGAACATTTACTGGAGCCAGTCGTTCTCTGGTCAGTCAAAGTGACCGTCGGAAAGGTCCTGGATTCAAATCCCGATCTGATTGACTGTTCTCATTTCAGAAGTGTAGAGAGTACACTGTAAAACGTACACTTCAGTCTGATACAGTTTACTGTGGGTCACTTTACATGCAAGAGGATTAACAGTCCTCTTTTATAATGACATGCAAAACAAATCTACAAAAGCGCTCCCCTCTACCCTTGTTATGAGCGACACGTGAGACCTGACAAGTTCAGCAGGTACCTGCAACATGGCACACACTGTGTCACAATGCAATAAGGTGAAATGATGAGGAGATGATCAACTTACGCCTGTGGGATTTTGTGCCAACACCCCTTTTCATTAATACCATGTCTGTGGTCTATATACGATCGAGGGTTTGTTTTTCAAATCAGGCGGACATCCTTCGCTAAATGTTGTCATTACAGCACACTCCCTACATATATTTTAAGCAACACATTCAAGTGGAGCTCGGTTATGGACACGCTAGAAACAGTTATTCTTAGACTGTCACGTAGAAACATAATTGCACATTAGAAACACAGAACACATTACACACTGTCTCACTTATTTGACCTTTACAGCACAACGTACCCTGCAGTCTGACTACACGTCCTGCCCCAGCTGGCCTCGCACCAGCTGCCTCGGTGAAACCTCAAAGAATAGCAATAGTAGTGCCTAACGCTTGATAACTTGCACGGGAGAACTAGTATACAGCTGTATAGTGTTAAATAAATCTGTAACGTTTCATTGAAATGAAGCTCTGACGGTGTCATATGCTGTAACAGAACTTGCACGGTTGTGTATGGTTTGGTATGGATGACTGCAAAACCAAAACAACTTGTGCTGCTGGATTAATAGGCAAAACATGTCAATGTAACTCGGCACTTTTGCTGAAACTCTATACTGTAGTGCCTTGGCTTTAACGTACAATAAAATGAACCCTGTGCCTGAAACCCATTGCTTGGAACGTCCAATGTTAAACAACACAGCTATTGTGCACTGTATGTATTGGATGTTGTCGTCATTAGGTTTGTCGCTTCCTTCATCTCAATTTGGCAAGATCTTGTTCGTTTGTGGGGATGAACGTGATTAGTAATACTAGATATAAGCTGAGCGTTCAGCCCTAATGAAAAGGGAAAATAGTAATTCCATCATTCATTTCTGAAGGATACTTCACACATGCCACACCAAAACTATGGGATATTACAGTGATATTATAGTGATAACGTAGGAGGCAAACCATGTAGGTCACTGTAAACTCACAAAACACTATAAGTCCCTATAGAAATATCATAGTGATTTCTAGTGAGGGAGGAAAACATGGCAAAGGGAAAGTCGACTCAGACATTCAGTACATGTTCAACTTTTAATATGTTGATCCGGCTCATTGGCTGTGTTGAACACTTTCAGAGTTCAATTGACACCGACAACTTTGCAAGCCACTGAAGCGTCTTAGCTATCAAAGTCATACAAGTGACAGTAAACCCGTCAGATGGAGGCTGCGATAAGGGGAAACGAGTTGCGTCTGTTTTTGTCAACCATTGATCGAATAAAACGCCACGGAGGAATTTCAAATAGCCCGAGGAGATCAGCGGAGGTCGGCCTTAGGCTACCACGCGTTTATAAAGAAAACATGACCTGTCGCGCATTTCAACACGTTACAAATAGTGAAGGATATTTGTAACATGTATAAACAGTGGGAGACATATTTTTAAATTATAAGACGCCAAAGTAACAAAGTCCGGATGTCCCACTCCTCAGAACCTTGTTGGTCGAACAACTGTGTTGATGGGGGCTGGAGATTTTACAACCGGCTCTTCAGAGTTTCTTAGAAGCGCGCACGGGTCGTTTTCATGTTACAAACAGATGCTGTTAGAAGAAAACTAAATTGGTCTGTGCATCCTCACCTGTCTGCACTCTCCTCCCCACGGGCATCGCAATGGACAGTTCATTATTGAATACAGACTCGATGCCTGGTCGATATTAAAGGCACCAACGATGTGAACTTTAAAAATGATATTTACATTTGAGCCGACTGGAGTTGTTCCAATTCTTACCTCATGCCTGCACAGGTGCAATAGCCTGGTTGAGCCTTGCACCCTGGTCATCGTATCGCTGTTCCTGTCAGGAATGGCACTCCTTGTCTACACGTGCAGGATAGGTGTGAACACACAGGCTACTGAAGCACGTGATTTGCGTCACACAAAGTCATCACGTTGTACCTGTGCACCTTGCTGAGAGAGGGACTACGTTTAGCAGCTTACCACGTCAAATGATCTGATTTCAGTCTGCAAGATCTATGTACTAAATGTAACCAATGAGAGCAATTAATAAAGGCAAGTTTAACGATAAAACCTTTATTTATAACAACACTGCTTGACAGGAAAACAGGCATACTGTACATATCAGTGTATGTCTGCACATAGCTTCATCGTTACTTAAATATAGACTTGAAGTAATCCAAGGAAGTAAAGTACCACATATCCAGTATTATTTAGATAGTGAATTTTCTGGATAAATTCAATAATATTACAACTCAGTAAGTCAGTCTAATAATTTATATAATTTTTCTTATTTAATACGTCTTGTCCATTCACACCAGTGATGCATTAAATGCATGACAGTCATCACACAAAAATAAAATACAAGCATTAAAATATGCAGTTCAGCCAAGAATAACATTACTTGATAACATATGGTGTGAGCAAATAAAATCAAACTACAGCAATTAATAATGATCAAAACACGTCCTCTTTTCATATATACACTGTTGCTGAGACTACCAAAAGAGGTAAAACAAAAGACGGCTTATACTCGTATGTGCTAATGGAAAACTCATAGAAGACAGGATAGGCTCCTCCTGGAAGGAAAAAAATATAGAATAAGGCTCATATTTTTTATTTTTTCAGTATATATTTGTATTGTCCTAGCATTTATACAGTACCATATCAGTCTGTTGCTGTTACTTTCCATCACAACATCTTAAAACAATCACAATATGAATAAATACGTATTTTATTTTGCTTACAGTAGATTATATATTTTCAGAAGGATTAAGGCACTGCTGTGGATTGCTCCCTCCTTCCATTTGAACAATCCCACCAGGAGATGACAGTTGAACCACTCCTCCCTGTAGTTTGGAGCCTTTGTCTCCGTCCACCTCTCTGTTGTCACTCTCCTGTGTATAGTAATGAAGAGACACAACAAATGCAATCACTGAAGACTGAGGAGTGAGTGTGCCAGTCAACATATAGCGGCAAAACTGGGCTCTTTTCAAGTTGATCAGATGTCAGTAAAGGCATGCCCCAGGGGTTAGTCCTGGGTTCACTTTTATTCAGTATTAATCAAAATGTGCCAAATGCAAACTTGAGTATATGCAGATGATACAGTATTTAACTGTTGTAGATACTTGTGTGTATCCGTGATGGGTTAAATGCAGAGAATACATTTCACTAGGTGTGTGCGGTGCTCTGTGCATGTGTGTGTGACAATAAAAAGGATTATGATTATGATATGATTATGATCATCACTCAGTCAGGTCATTCAGAAGTTACAATCTGCTTTTGGCATTGTAATAACTTTTTCTAATGCTAAGAAGAAAATGTAGAATCTTTAACATTTTAACCACATGGAAAGCAATTTATGGCAGTGGCTTGGTAATTGATGATTTGTATGTTACAAAACCCTGAAAAACATTTTCACATGGTTTTATTTAAGAAACACATTTTTTTCTCTTAGTGTTGTGTTTTTGCCTGTATTTGATTGTGGAAATCTGTTTGTGTATTGAACATATCAACTCAGTGTCTGCACATGCTGGATATTGTTTAGCAGAGTGCATTGAGACTTGTTAAAACACTCATTATTGTACACTGCATTTCTGTCCATGCGTAGGCACAGAAAGGCCATACTGTAAAAGCTACTTCTGTATTTATTTACACAGAAATGTGGATTACAGTATGGTCTGAAGTCCCAAGAGTAATTTCTGCTGACTATCCCTAAAGCTCAGATAGAGATGTGTAATAAAGCCTTCATGATCTCTGTACCTTCTTTGTGGAACAGCCTGCAGAAATAATTAAAAGTTAAGGAAGTGGTTACTCTGACATAATTTAAACTAGTTGTTAGAACTATGAAAGATAAATCTATTGGACACGGTTAATACTTTAACTACATTAATTTTGTGTGCCACTTATCTTCTCTCTCTCTCAGTCCCCATCTCTCTCTATATATCTCCCCTTCTGTGTCACTTTCATTCTTTTCTGAGATTGTCTATACATTATCATAAATAACTGATATACTGGTACACCCGGGCGCCTTTGTGAAAGAGATCCTTGATTTAAAATGGACTAACCAGGATAATACAGGTTAAATAGGCTAATACATTCTCAGTGCTGACCCCAATGGACTTTGGAACACAGCAGACAGTTCATCTTAAACCCCAACTGTTTCAAATCAAAGGTTCACAGGAACTATTATGAAAAGAAAAGAAAGGAAGTAGAAGCTATGATCAATTTGTCATTGCAGTGCTCTCACGAGTGGAGACCAGTCCTCTGCTGCTTCCCTCTTGTGTTAGATATTTAAACATACAAATGCTATGCTATAACATGTGCATGCAACAGAACTCACCTTGGACTTGGATAATCCTTTTGACTCCTTGATTGAAAAGTGACCTGTAATTGGAGAGAAGGTTGGTGACACTGGCGAGGGGGGCGACTTTGGCCCATGGGACAAGGACTGGGTCCTTTTGACAGCAGAGGACACCGCCTGGGCAAAGCGGGACGGGGTGGCGGGAGAATAAGGCCTAGGGGTTGCAAAGCTCCTCAGTTTGTCCAAGCTTAACCCCAAGGTTGGCTCTCTAGATGGCAAACTGCTTTGCCTAGTCACTCGCATGATGGGTACATTCTTGTTGTGATCCTCTTCAGTGCTCGGCTCAACGTGAGTGCCCCCTTTTGTCTCCTTTTGACACTGCACGGGAGGTGGAAGAGGAGGAGGTGACAACTGTGCTCTCTCTAGACTTTCTCGAGCCTCCCTCTGGCCAGCCCCGGGGCTGGCACTGGCACTCTTGACTGCAGCTGAAGTTACATAATACCCAGGTGTTCTTTTGTGCTGTGCCAAGCGGAAAGAACCAGGCTTCGGTTTAGTTGCCGGTGGAGTTTTCATCTCCTTGACCTCTGCTGGTGAACCTGCTTGGGATCCCCCATTAGTTGGTAATGAGATCTTGTCATCTGCTGCAGGTAAACCTGTTGGTGTCAATGGGGAACAAATGGATTCCGGTATACTTCCGTTAACAGTGCTCTGGGTAGTAGTAGTGCTATTAGACATCAAGTCTTCCCTGGGTGTCGTAGACTGCAGCTCTGTTTGTTCCACTGAGACCGCCGGCTGTTCCTTCTGTGCCGTCCACCCCTGAAGCTGAAGAGAAACATTATCTATTTTCTTTTCTAGAGCCACAGGAAGGGACTCCAGTGTCAGCTCAACTTCATAGTATCTCAGTTTCTCCACAGATTTCTGAGGCACGATGGTGTATGTCGTCATCCCCACTTTGGGAATGTAGTCCCTTGTCAGTTCGTTGGAAGGCTTGGGCTTTGGCTCAGAGTCTGTGGCATAAACAGAAGCTGCCTTTGTTATAGCAGGGGCACACGGTGTTGATTCTTGGCACGATGAGGTCTCTGAGGTGTGCGATAAGGCAGGTCTGAGGTCAGGGTGGTTCAGCTCCTCCGTGAAAGTGGCCATATCGCTCTTCACCCCCACTGATCCAAAGCCAGGTGGCTTAGCTGAGGAAGGAACGTTGTCCCCGTGTTGTTGTGAAGGCATAGGGAGTGGTGTGAAATCAGTTTGCACTTGAGCATCCTCTCCAGTGGGGCGTGATGTGCTGGTGGCCATTAGGCTCTCTAACCTGTCAGTCTCCTCCCTGGGGGGTTCAGTGTTTGCCTGAACAGAGGCTTGTACTTCTGCATCCTGCATTACAGGCTGGGCCAGTAAGGGACATACAGTACTGCATTCAACTTCGACACGTTCAGTTGTAGACTCTTCACGCACGGCCTGCTGACTTACATCTTCAGCTTGACATGGACCACTATCTGTATAGACCAAAATATTTGTGATTTAAGACAAAGCTTGTTTTGATTGACGTTGAGGAACAATCAAAGTCAGAGAAATATATCGGTAGTCATCTTTGCAACATTTGAACAGACATGAACAATACACATATAATCCAAGTGTAAACCCACCGGTATCTGCCAGTGCAGATGAGTCCGTCTCAGCCGTTGTCCTGGGATCATTGTGCACTGCAGAATCGCTCACTGTGCTCTGCGTTTCACTATAGCATGCAGACAAATAGCGGGAATTCAAAGCATTGCAAATATCAAAGAAATAAACATGGCTGAGCTTTGGGAAGCCTTACGAGAGTTCGTACTTGCCATCTGAGGACAGATCACCAGACTGATCTTCCCCGGTGCCCTCGATGGACGGCGTGCCCGGCATCGCAGCATCTGGGGACGAGGAGTGCAAGGGGACATCGACTGACAAGTTGAGACTGCCGTCCTCTCCCTGGGCATCACTCACGGTTCCAGATATTACGAAGGCAGCTGTCTCCTCTTGCTCCATAATCTCCTCCAGTGTGTTATTAGCGGCACCCTCTGTAAAACAACAGCTCAAGTGAAGGCCTTCCCTCTTGACTCCAACAGGCACTACAGGTGAAATGTTGCTAGATGATCAGCGGACTATCCAAAATCACATGAAATCCACGTTGGTAAGGACTGTCGCCAGTCATGTGTAAATAATACAAAATAGTGTACGGTTTAATCGAAGTAATTCAATAGAATCAAATGTATGACTGTATAGCCCTCCCTAAGCAGGAGAAACTTTGATATTGACAGTTGTTTTTAGTATCCTAACTATTCATTTCACTACTCATGGGTAAAGACTTGCATCTTTTCCAATGGCGAGTGAATTCCACTTAATGAAGTCATCTTTCACATCTCATCTGTCTAGTTCTTCATTCGGCACTTCAAGGGAGAGCCACACCGAGGAGCAGAGAGCAGAGGGAATATCCAAGGCTATTAAAACAAAGCCAGAACTTCTCACTGCACTCAGCCTGTGATCTCTGTATCAGCTGAGCAGCACGGGGATGTTGGGGGAACAGCAAGAGCCAGTGATCTTTCTCTGTGAACAATCTAAATTAGGAGCAGTGGGAGTGGAAGGAGATGGTGGTATATACACGCATAGAGCAGTCAAACGTCTAATGACGACACTTTTTATTAACGAGATCTAGGAGACATGCTGCTAGTGAGTGGACTCTCTTACAGAATAGCTAAACAAAGCTGTGTGATACTCTGCATGATGCAACAACACTGTGTAAAAGTACAAAAATGTAAAGAAAGCTAGAAACTGAAAGACAGAGGTATATAATAAAAGACAGAAATAACGTAAATGTAGACAATTTGAAATCAAAGAGGTCCACAAGAAAGAAAAATCTCGGTGGGAGATACACTACGTTTTTTGCAATGTCTGATTATAATGCAGTTATATACAACTCAACATTATCTAAGGCTGTAAGTGCATTACTGCTCTAGATCATCTAGCTCCTATGTTTATCACTTCAAGTAATGTAATCCCAAAATAAAATGGTGATTATCAGACCTGGGTCAAAGGGTATTTGTCAATATTCTTAGTTTAAGCGTTAAACTGCTTAGTGTACAGGATGGGTGTGGTTTGCCACATAGGGCAATACAACGAGTGCCATAAGTGTTTAGACAATCACAGGAAAGTACGTTTATTATACTGAACCAATACTATCTAAATAGCAATCATATGGCAGACCCCACCCATTTAATACTCAAAAAAGACCATATGTGGTATTTATACAATAGAGCAACGATGCACACACAATACTCATAGTAGGAAACAGAGCACAATTTTGCAAAAAATCTGTTAAATATATTATATATAAAAATATAAATAAATAAATAAGATAAGTCTAATTAATAATTAATTAACAACCAGGAAAAACATGAACGCACAAATAATACATTTACATTCAACAGCCATAATAAAAGGTTGAGCGATATTTAGAGCAATACTGGGGAATTTAAAGAATACAGTAATTTGGAATGTGCTATCGCTGAGCCTTTGAGTGCTTGAGCTTATATTGAAACATCACGTTCAAAATCTACATTTGATGGTGGTTTTCATGGCTACTACAAAGACATTTGACAGTATTTGTACAAGCACAAATTGATTTCCAGCTAGATGGCGTGAGTGTTTACTGAAAGAGGAAATTGAGAAAACAGAAAGAGTGCCTAAAGACAGTAAACACGTGTAGAGTACAAAAGGTAGAGGGCAGGTGGAGGAGAAGAAGCAGGCAGTCGCAGACAGGAGTTGAAATGATTGAGGACTGAAGGAATGAGAGGAAGATGGCAGCATGAGCGGTGCAGTACAGATTCCTATTCCCTTTCCACTGACGACTCAGTCTGTAAGGTTAAGCAAAGGGCTTACTTAATGAAATAAATGACCATTCTCTACCATGCAGTTCCCAAAAGATCATAACCGTTGACGCTAAACGTAAAGTCCTGAAAGCTCAAATGTTTTGTGTTCCCTCATGCAAAGCGTTTCAAATGACTCACCGTTTTATACTGAACACTAGGTGGAGCAAGAGTCCAATTAAATTAGAAGGCTGGAATTAAGCTGCAATGTTTGAAAAGGCTTTGCTTTGCTGTGGTGTTAAGTTGTTGACTTTGAGACCAAAGTGCACATGTCTACATATCACACATGATGAAATGTTCAATTTTGTCCTCAGCAGTGAAACAATCTAAGATAAACTCATCCCAGCGGAATGCAGAGTGATCGTGACGACGCTAATATAAAACACTGATAAACATAGGGAGAAATGTAAACAAAGACAAACCTTGCAAAGTCCCATCTAGAGAAGCTTTGTCTTGGACAGCAGCACTGGGGGACGTGGGGGGTGGAGGAGCCTTGCGTTTGGTTCTCTTCAGAGAAGACTCCGCTGAGGACCCGCGACTTAAACCAGACGTCTACAGAACAACAGGAACAAACCGAGCAATACGGTCAACGTGCCGGGACGCAGAATCCCTTCACAGATTTGTTTTTTTGAAGTTTGAACGTGAAGAAGTCAAAGTATTACCAATAATCAGTCCACTCACCTGGTCACTGTCCATTTGGGCCTCGGGTTCAGAGTTGAGTCTCCGGCGGGTGCTGAGGTCCGATGGGCAGCTCTGGGACACCAGAATTGGGGGCTGGGGTGCTCGTCTCTTCTTTGGCACATCGGTGGGCGTCGAGGGGAAGATGAACGGAGAAGAGTTTGAGCTGGGCAAGGCCATGCTGAGGGGTCGAGGCTTGCTCACGAGGACTGGAGAAGCTGGGGCACTGGCTGTCGTTGCCTTTAAAAAACAAACAGAACATGATAAGAAAAAGAAAAAGCACAGCGCACGTCAACCAATGGCAAACCTAAGCAAACAACCCGCCCTCTGTTCAACTGATTTGCCGATACGGCGGCATATTTACACAATGACACAGTCAATCTTAAGACAGGCAAAAATGAACCGCTGTTGAATGACTTGGAAAACATCTACCTGTTCAGATTTCTTCTTGCTTTTTCTAAACATGCTGAAGAGGCCTTTGTTTTCTTTCTCTTTCTGGTTCTTATCTTTGCTCGGCATAACTGTACCTGCAAGGAATACCGTTGCGAGATGACATTAGTCAAAATTCTGTACCTGCAAGGAATACCGTTGCAAGATGACATTAGTCAAAATTCTGATAGTGTTGTCGATATATATTTCATATTGCACACAGATTGATCTACCTGCATGAGTGGGTGATGCCGGGCACACAGGAGAGGCAGGTTGGTCTGCAGAGCCAACAAGTGTGAGCAGAGCAAGTGGTATTGGTATGTACAACAGTAATGCACAATGAATACGCCGAAGAGGTATAAAAGACACTACACAGTCAATATGCCGAAGCACAAAATGTCATGCCACAATATGATCAGTACTTACCTTTTGTGTCCCTTGCGTAAACCTCCCTTATCGCGTAATCATTAAGAGAGCTGGACAAATCCAAAGGGCCCTGTGATTGGACATCTCTCAATAGAACCGTCGTCTCCACGTCAAACTCGCATTTCTCACAGATGGCCGGTACGAGTTCAGCCAGGGGAACTTGAGGATTGACTCGCAGTATTGTTTTCTGAGTCTTTTTATAGTTTATCACCATCCGAACAGTTGCCTGGAGAACACAAAAAGTGCCGCTTTGACATACTCCGTGTTTACTCAATGTAAAGTTGACGATAACGACATTAATAGCAAATATTTATCGGCCAGCAAAGTGTCTCATGTGTGTACCTCAGGCATCTGGGGGCCGGTCTTCTTATTCTTATCCTCCACTCCTTTCGGTTTAACTAGGATCTTCTCTGGCTCCAAAGTTCCTACCAGAGCATTGGGCTTGAACTTGATGTGGTTTCTATTGGCGGTGACCAGCTCCAAGGTGTGGCTGGATGGGTTCAGGTGATACTTTGCGCAAAGCATCACTAACAGATCCATTAGGGGTTTGCTGAAAGACACAACCGACATGACAAAACAAAAGCTAAATGAATGTCGGCCATCAAAGGCAGGAAGGGCGGTGAAATCCGCTTCAGGGCGAGCTACACAATGCAGAATAGGACTTCCTCGTTAAACCAATTAGAGGACTGATGAAACGCATGATTTGACCGGTGCTTGTTGTCACAGTGGGAACAAAAAAGGACCAGGAAGCAGCGTCTAGTCATTCATTCTATGCGTCGTATGCTGCGCTTTGTATAATTCTGTGATGCTTTGAACTGTTGAAATATAATGCCGTGCATTTAATCTGCATAATAACGTGCTTGCCCTTTGATCAGATTCAGAAGGAGAAAAGAAGGTGAGGAATTTGATGCTTAATCCTTTTATATTGAATTGGTCTGAGGCATTTCAACCAAGAGGCCAAGGGGCAAAAGATACCTACGAAGGAATGTTTGTAAACTGTGTGCATTGTGAGAAAGGGATAATGAAATCTTAAGTAAACTTTGCTGATGGAAAGTCTGAGCTGTGTGAGAGAAGGACACAAAGACCTCGTTCTGAAAAACCTCACTGACGTGGAGCTATGTTGACACACGATGATCTGATTAGGTGGTGCAGTCACAGTTGAAATCTTACACTGTTAAGATTTCCACTTCCATGTGTCCGCGTCGAACATCTACCCCAACAATTGACATTTAAACCACGAAATTTGACGTTAAACGGTGCACGGATCCTTACTTCTATCATTTCTTGTCATGTGTGGAGAACGAGAACGACTGTTTTGCTCCTTTAAATGGCACACATACCAAAACCACAACCACAGCTACTCCACCTATCTGACTCAATCTAATTGGAACTGAACTTTGTAAGATGACATAATACGAAACCGGTCTCACGATACAGTGCCTCCATTGAATGTCTGTTAATAAAGTGTAGTCTTTAAAGATGCATAACGCTGTTTTTCTCATATTGACAATAAATGATCCCTCACATGTTATCGTATGAATATGAATAGGTAATGTGTGGTCTTTTGTCATGAAACGTGACGTTGCGTTAGCGTCACCCGTAAAGACGACGAGATACTGATTTAGGCTCTGTGGTCTCACCTGCCATGGACCGTGGTCACCTTTTCCCCTCCACAAGGCAGAACCACAACCAGGGAGAGATCTTTTTCAACCAGGTTCTCCTTCTGGTCCATAGTCAGATGGGCGTATCCTGGGTACCTCTGGGAAAAGCCTGGGGAATCCAGCCTCTTTAGCACTGGTGGAGATGGGGCTTTGCTTTTGGTTGACACCCTGTTGTTGGACAAGAAAGGGGACATGATTCTCACAGTTGCTTCAGTAGCTGGACAAACGTCTGACTACTGCCTTGAGGCAAGTCAGACAAGTAGGCCAAACAAAAAAAGTCATTAGAACGGTTTCTGCTCTCTTAGACAACAACCGGATTGAAAATCAAACCGCATCAGACAGCATGAAAGGAATCTCTCTTGAAGTAAGCAGTGAGGCGATTGAATGAAAGAGCTGAAGTCCACTTTGCAAACAAGTCACAAGACTTGAAAGAAACGGCTGTGAGTGGACGAACATGTGAGTCTGACAAATATGGCGTACGGTTTAATCACTGTGGACAACTGTATTTTATGGTGCAAGTTGTGGGATAACCATTTCATAGTGCAGTCTAAGTTCCTATTAAACGTAGCACGAACACCCAATGCATTGTGATTAAGTATATACAGTATTACACGCAGACACTTCATATCACATTTTTTATATGAGTGTGCGTCTAGACTTACGAGTCCTGGTAACTGTGGCGCGGTAGAGTCATGTGAGAATTACAGACCGACCAATTGTGCCACACAAAATATATTGGACCGACAATCTGTATATGACTCTGATTTCATTCAGCCCCATATTTTCTGGCTGCAAAAAAGCTGGCAGACAAACAACAGTTAGGCAGACGTACAAAGGAAATCGGTGAAGCCGTCTTCAATTCAAGGCAATTACGCCATTATCATATCAAATAGATAAGGCTCCCTGGGAAGTGGTGAACAATGGAAAGCCGTGGTCTCTAAACACACCGTTGTTTAGTTTGATCTGAATAGGATCATCGTTGTAAAGACGTATTCGCTGTGGCACGTCTTCATTTCGCGTTTCTGTTCACTTAAATCTGCAGCTTTTCATGGAAGAAATGAAAACACACGGCCACACAAAGCACAAAATACACATATACCGTACATTACTGTATTGCAAATGAACTTCAGTGTCTCTGTGAAAGAATCTATAAATCGAAATCAGTTCAAAAAACATTCAGACATCTAAATTGTTTAGTCAGCGCAAAATAAACAGTTTTTGCCCTGCAGACCAAGCTGCCTAAATTACCACACAAGTCTCTTCTGGGGGCAACGACTTATTCACATAGAGGAATCTGAGCAATGTCTAAGGTTTATAGGCTCCACTAAATTACGCCTAGCAACGGATTATTAGTCTTTCTAGGGGGGTTGCTGACCTTAAACACTCTGATAGATATTAAAACACACACACACACACACACATTATTAGCACCATCAATTCTTGTCTCAGTCACGGTTGCTGAAATTATACATTCAAAGATTATGAGCACTGCCAGGAGCCAAGGTACACTCTTAAAAAGGACGTGTCATTTTTTTAACACATCCGCGTATCGAAATTGGGACACCGTGTTTTGCCGATATGTGTTTTTAGTAATATATCTTGTTGTTGTCCCAAGCTAGACTCACGGATGTGCTGAAATGTCGAGGGTTTAGCAGCGTGCGGAGCAGGCAGGGAAGTGAGAGTGTTACAGGAGCAATAATATGCAGCTCGCACACAGAGTTGGTCTGGAACCGCCAGAGTTCCCAGTAAATATGTCAATAGAAAGCCCTGGCTGAAACAGACATACACACCGTGTTCCCCACTGGGGGACAAAGTCCAGATTTCATGGCTCTGGTTGTTTATTTGGCAATGAGATTATAACCCTTTTAACTGTCTCACAACACGACATTTGAAATGACTACAACTGAGCCTAATAAATCGATTTAATAAATCGACGCAGTTATCATCACGAAACCATATTAGCATGTGATATTTGGCTGTGTGGATGTTGGGAACTTAAACCCTATATTCTGTCCCAAAATGAAACAATCAATAAGACAACATGAAAAATAAAGGATAATAATATAATAGCACAATAGCCTTAGCTTCAGGGTCAACCCAGTTTATGCAGCTGTGTCATCGGTGGTTTCGTCAAGACACGTCAGAGCAGGGGACAGACATGGAGAGACACTGGCTGTTTTGTTTTTGCCATCCAAACCTATGTTTTTCCCCGCAGCCCAGGGTGTGTTGCTGAATGAGAGGAGACGTGTTGGAGCTTGACTGGGCTGATGCCTCGTTCACAGGGTTTCCCTGGGAGGTCTCGCACTCACAAACAAGTCCATTCAATACCACAGGACATGCTTCACAGACATGATCATAGACTGCCAGGAAATAACAGGTCCGGTGTCATTGTGCCATGTGTTGTGTTTCATCGTAAGATCATCCTGTGAACTTCAATAGCGCAGACGAGTGGATTCTTTGCCCCAGATGCAGCTACTGTGATAGATAAAGACGGTAATGGTCTTGTGTTGAACAGCATATCTTGGGGAAATGTTGCATGACATCTACTGTGGCCTGACTGCAGTCAACAATTGATCTGTAATGTGCGACTGAAATGGTGAAAACAGATGTCTGGTGTTCTGCCTCACACCTGAGAAGAATGTGCAAGACAACCGCAGACATCACTACAAATATTCATACAAAATGTTGTGAATAACCTAAAGTCTTATAAACTAAAGTTCTGGCTCAGTTTTATGACTTCCTCTTCTGATAGATCTCAAAATGACTAATGAATGTAGAATGCTTGGCGTAACATCCAGGTGTAGTTTCTCATGCAAAAATACTTGGCATACCTCTGTGTGTTTATGTATGAGAGCGAGAGAGAGCGAGAGAGGGGGAGAGAGAGAGAGAGAGGGAGACAGAGAGAGAGAGCGAGAGGGGGAGAGAGAGAGAGAGAGAGAGAGAGAGCGAGAGTTAGCATAGTCTAGCATACCGCGTCTCCACTGACGACAGGGCGTCTCCAAAATGTGTGTAGTAATCGGCTTATTGACTTGTTGCATGCAGTGAAGAAATGAATGCAGGCTGCTACTGTTCTGTCTGTTCCTCTCTACAGTGGGACTGTTTCTGTGGCCAGGCTCCCCAGTCCGGTCCAGCACCATACTGGGAGAGAAGATCAGAGAGACCGCCTGCCTGCTGGAGCCCGGCCTTGCTCCTATAAACCATGGCGTTGGCGGGGCGGCAGTAAATAGCCAATCAAAATGTCACAACAGGTTATGTAATAAGACTTAAATCACTTTTCTTTTCTTTCTTTTTTGGTGCTTGTTTGCTTCCTTTGAGTTTTGCTTTGTTTTGCAGCGTTTGCCTCAGAATGCCGTCGCTGCTGTGTTTCGGGTGCGAAGTGGCTGGTAACAGAGGCAGCCATTGTATAAGTCCCACTGTTCACCGCACACCCGCTGCTGCTGGACGTTTGCTTCATCCCAAAGACGAGTTGCTTGGAAAATAGTAGTTTTGTTCTCTTTTCTACTGTCGAGACGAGAGTGTGCAGTACAAGAAAGTGGTGTTTTGTGTTTCACTATACTGATTTGGTTCTACTGTGTGAATGTTTTCAAGGAAGAACTGTCTGCAGTATCAATGCAGGATTATGAGGTGGAACATGGGACGTAATTCAAACTTTAACGTGCACAAACACACAGCTCACACATGCAAATGTTATGAAACAGTGTAGTGTAGATATACACTACTGAAATACTCTCATATTCACTATTACAGTTTTTCCCAACAGACACGTTTCCTCAAATGATGCCCCATTTCCCCAAAACTGTAAACACCAAACACGGCACGGTGGCTCAGTGGTTAGCACTGTCGCCTCACAACAAGAAGGTCATGGGTTTGCATGTTCTCCCCGTGTTCATGCACAGTCCAAGACATGCAAATATATGTGTTTGTGTGAAGTGTAGTATATGATGTGATGTACAATGTATATGATGCAATGTAAAGCCCTTTGAGACGTGCTTGTATAAATATAAAACATGAAACAAACACACTGATCTCAAATCTGAACTTGTAACAAAATCTAAAACACGTGTTTTTTTCTTCCATGTCAATCAAACTTTGGCACGAAAAAGCTATCAAATACATAGAAACTACTGAATACCCAATACACTCTGGTGAGATCAATTCAAAACACCACTATAAAAAACTGCAATGACTCAGGAACCATATGCTTTTTTTCAGAACATTTGGAACTTTACAACGTCATTCTACTGTAATCTTATATTATTATAATATGTAAGTGTGCGGGTAAAAGAACACAATGTCACATTTCTATAATGTTATTACCTGAATGTACAGTACAGTAAACTGAAGTTGGGTTAAAATTAATACATCAAATCAGTCAAAGCCTCAGCGTCCTGCCTATGGGCTGGGTCAGGCCACAGGTTTTCGTCTACATCACCCTGGCCAGGCAGCGGGGGAAGTAGCTCCTGATATACCTCATCCACCTTGGCAAGACTCCAACGGAATGTCCCCACAAGCCTCAAGGTTTTCCCGCTGATATGGTCTTCTGTCACT
>OMOT01034030.1:0-12404 GCA_900312575.1 Acanthochaenus luetkenii
TGGCAGTGGGACACGGGACACAGGTGAGTGAAGACCTGTGAGGGAAGCTGAACCAATCCGCTCGCAGCACGGCTGGTTCATCGAGAATAGAATAGAGCGGCTCTGGGAATTTCATTTAATGCCCAGTTAGTTTGTCTTTTGTTGCAGGATTAATTTGGGTTGCGAGATGCTACTGTTAAACTGCACATGCTCTAATAACCCAAAGATCAGATCCTCTCTGGATTTCTAGGTAATGAGGTGTGTGCAAGCCCGTGAGCGTGTTTATGTGTGTGTGATAGAGTTTGCTACTTTGTATGCAGTATTTGCCTATACTATGCTTGATTCTTTTCTTAAAAGCAGAAGACGAGAATGAAATGTTGTTTGTCACCTTGACTTTGCTTGGTTGCTTTAACACGCTTGGTGCTGTTTTGGCATGGAGGATGTTTCACCACATAAAGTTTATTTATAAAGATGAATGCTACATGGGAGATTATTATGGTGTTTTGATGATTATTTTTGGAGTGACTAAGTGAGTAAATGTTGACTGAATAACTAATGTTCAATGCCATAGAAGCTCATGTTTTTGTTTTCGTAGTTTGTTGTATTAATTACTCTCTATCACTCTGAGATGCTGTACTGCTGAGGTGTGGCCAATTGGTCACTGTAATGCTTTCATCTTGACCACACTTTCCTCCGCTTTTACTCTTTATCTCTTTATAGATTTTGTTTCGGAATAACGTCATACAGTTAGACTTGGACAGGCTTTAAAAACTAAAAAAGAATTGTCACAGAGAACTCTAAAACCTTAGAAACCCCTTCAGCAAACATAACTATATTTAGACTGACCTATTTGGCCCTGTTTATTTTTGAAAACTGTGACCCGACCAAAATAATATATATTTTATTTCTATTTCAAATCTTCAATTAAATTAAGTTTTCAGCAAATAATTGTATTTTATTTCAATCTAAATGGGTAACTCATTATTTCAAACCCAATACAGCATAACACAGTCATCATGCCTGAGTAAAACATACATAACCGCTTTATTGCACATTCATCATTGACGGTTCATTGTCACCTTTCATAAGGAATTCATGTATCAAACATGTATCAAAATCAGAGTCACATTACTTTATTTACAATGTGCAATGAGTGCACAAGGAAATAAAGTGATTCTGAATCTCATTCTGTATTGTGTTAGCATTATTAAGTATGACTATATCTAAGTTTTACATGTGGTTTGAAGATCTGAAGCTTGTTATGCAGTAGTTGTACTGTATAGTTGCTTGGTTATAAGCATTAACTGTTATTTTACATGCCTGTCAAATGTCAGTGTTGAATCATTGTTCGGTAATGTTTAATTAAGCTGTTTTGGTTAATTATCTGAAATTATTGTTGTTAATATTATGTTGGATGTTCAACTTAGGGTTTGACCTATTTGGGATTTTGAAAGCAGATACTCAATATATTTTCTGATTGAAGTTGCCAATAGCTGATATTTCATACCAATATCCTGTGCATTTAAATGTGACATTTGTCATGCAAAAAATGTCCAACAATTCAGAAGATTCAGTGCTTCCACCAGTGTAGAAAAGCCTCTGAAACATCATCTAAACCATGGGGGGGAAAAAAATTTAAAAGCAGGTTTCAATGCAGGTTTTACAGAAGATGGGTCATCAAGATGGCCAATAACCGATATTTATTTAAAGGCTAATATTTGCCCAATATTTCGGCTAACTATATTTGGTCTGACTCTAGTTAAAATCCCTGGTTTGAAAAAGCAGCTGGTATTATCTTTATTTATTCATTTTTATTTGTCATCTATATTTGTCCAAATAATGTTCCTCCATTCATTATCTCGCTCTTTCTCTTCATACCCTGACAGGACATGGGAATCACAAAGAAGACAGTCCATTTCTCAACAGTGCAGAAGCTGCTACCAAGAAGAATGACTTCTATGACAGGAACCTGGCCTTGTTTGAGGTCTGTTAATATTACTGTGTAAGAGCTCCGTGTCAGATGAGCGATGAACCAATGTCTACCTTCACAAGACAGTTTCTGTCTCTGAATTATTATCACCACTATAGTAATGAAGCTCATGTGAACGTGAATGATCAGATAAATGTATGAATCCACATCGTCTGTTTACCAGTCATTCCCAATAGAGTAGCTCCATGTGGTACATTTGGACGACATCACAGTTTAGAGTGTTAGTTCTTTGTTTTTGGACAGGGAGGTAGAGTTGTTTACATTCATGGTGGTGGACTCTGCAAGGGGATTGGAATAATATATGTGAATTCTGTATTTTGGCAGACTTTTCACATTATTATTATTAATTATTATTATTAATAACCAATATGTACTGTACTGCTGTTCTGTTCTGTTCTGCTCAGTAAAGCTCAGTTCACTTCAGTTCACTTCAGGCCTTCATTGGATTCCCAAAGGACAATTAGTTGGGCAACAGATCAACATGCAGAAACATACATACTATGCAATGAAACTAAATAATCTAAATAGGGTATAATAATATACAGTATAATTATTGCAATACTTCTACTACTTCTACCATCAACCCCTATTACTACTTATACTACTAGTTTTAGTACTATTACTACTGATAATAATAATAAATGATAATAAACACATTTTACAATGCAATTTTCTTCTTCTTCTTCTTCTTCTTCTGATTGATTAAATGAAGAATTGAATGAATGTAACTTTACCTCTTCCCTTCCTCTAGGAAGAGCTGGACATACGCCCTAAGGTGTCATCTCTACTCAGCCGCTTGGTCAACTACACCAACATCACCCAGGGAGCCAAGGAGCATGAGGAGGAGGAGAGTGCTGAGGCCTCACGTAGGAAGGCCCCCAAGGTCAGGGGTCAGGGCAGGGGAAAGGAACACTCACTTTTTATTTCACCAGGTCTAAACTCTAGTCTCTAGTCTTATGTTTTGGAAGTAATATTCTCTCTGGGTAGGTATCAAGTTGGGACTTGTTGATCGATTGTTTATATTGTATCTACTAATCAGGCTGTGGCCATGTAAGACCTTGATACATGCAAAGAGAGGATGGCATGACCGAATGACCTTTAAAAAGTACATTGATCGATATTAATGATCAATACATTTGTTTCCTGAAATGTCATGCTCAATACTCTCTCTCTCTCTCTCTCTCTCTCTCTCTCTCTCTCTCTCTCTCTCTCTTTCTCTCCCTCTCTCTCAGTCTCCCAACATGGGCACCCTGATGGGAGTCTACCTGCCCTGTCTCCAGAACATCTTCGGTGTCATTCTCTTCCTCCGACTGACGTGGATCGTCGGGACAGCCGGCGTCGTACAGTCCTTCCTAATTGTCCTCATGTGCTGCTCATGTGTTAGTAGCACACACACACACACACACACACACACACACATATTTCTTTCCACCATTAATCTGGGACAAGCCAACTCGTACTGCCAACCAGTCAATAGAACCCACATACAATTTAGCCTGACACATGGTTGCATAAAGCAGCAGCAATTATTTAAGTATGCTCCTATTACCTAAATCTCACATAACAATGTTGTCCTGTGGTGAGAGAAAGTTAATAACTGTAAGGGTTATGGATTTGATTCTCTCCCAGGCCACCCATGCTAAAAGTGTAAGGTGCTTTGCAGACATGTCCACCAAATGGTTTATGTTCTGCTAGATGGAAGCTGTGCATGCCTGCTGTTGTTTTTGTCAGCACCCGAATGTTGCCATGACGTCTCTCTGTGTGATCACATCATCCTTTTCCATTATTATGACATTTTTCCTTCTTCATTTGTAGACGATGCTCACAGCCATATCAATGAGTGCCATTGCTACTAATGGTGTTGTCCCAGGTAATTACAATGTCAATACTTGTAGCCATGAGAATACAGACAGAAAAGTGTCTGTTCTTGCAATAACAACGCTGTAGTAGCCATTGTGAACGTCCTCCATCATTTGCCCTGCATCTATCCTTCATTAGTCTATTCTTTGCCAAATAGTCCTGAACTGAATAGGCATTATTGCAACATAAAACTGCTTCTCAAACAACTAGTTGCCGGACCTCTGTATCTTCTGACTGCTGTGAAGAAAACAAAATAAAGAAATTCCAAACATTTCCTCTTGTGGGCAGCAGTAAGTTCCTGTTGTATGCAATGCATGCAGTGCAAAGTTGGACCTCTCCAATGACCTCACTTGTACTGCCTTCAATAGTACTTTGTCATGTGTTGTAGCCGGAGGGGCGTACTTCATGATCTCTCGCTCGCTGGGCCCAGAGTTCGGAGGAGCTGTGGGACTGTGCTTCTACTTGGGAACCACCTTTGCTGCTGCCATGTACATACTGGGGGCCGTCGAAATCTTCTTGGTCAGTTTGTTAAAATATACATTTGTATACTGTAGTGTAGTTTAAACATAAATATGATTCCTAAACACTGTACTGTAGTTAAATATCACTTAAGCATCACGTAAATGTTATATATCTGCAGCTGATTATTAGAGCTTAATATTAGAATAACATTTGCACGTTATTTGCGATGCCCAATTAATGTAGGAATTTGTCTGAATTGGTGCAGAGACATATCAGCAACTTCACAGCATGTATTGACACATGGTAAAAGGATAACAGGACCTCAAATACAGTGCAAAGGGACATTGTAAGACAGTAGACAATACGTATCACTCAAAATGTATATTTAACATTCATCAGCTATTTGTAATGAAGCAATATAATTGTCCTATTGTCATTTCTCGTTTCTTCAGAAATACCTGGTCCCCCAGGCGGCCATCTTCCATGCCACAGACCCCAGTGGGGGTGACAGCGCCCTGCTAAACAATATGAGAGTCTATGGTTCTATCTGCCTCAGCCTGATGGCTGTGGTTGTCTTCGTAGGAGTCAAATATGTTAACAAGCTGGCATCTCTCTTCCTGGCCTGCGTCATCATCTCCATTGTCTCTATCTATGCTGGAGCAATCAAATCCATCACTCACCCACCAGAATTCTCGTAAGTCCGTGGAGAAGGGTCGCTGGAATACTTGTTGAAGTGTCTAAACAGGAAGTAGGGTCAATTACGGGGAGTTTGATATGGAATTTGTGGTTTCGTCATCGGCGAGAGAGGGAGCTGCTTTTGCAGTGGTTTGGGTAATTGCTGAGGGACACATGAAGGCACATGACAACACATACACATTGTCTACATTTGTTTCTCATTGTTAACATTCTGTATTGTATCTTCATGCTGCTAATTGGGTAACCACAATACTGATTTTGTATTTAATTCATACTGTATAGTTAGATATTTATTTTAGTGCCATTGTCTAACCTATGATTATCAAGGCGACATGCAAACAAGAATATGAACATCACTTTTTGGTTATGATGATGAGGAAGATGATGATGGTGGTGACAACAATGATGATGACTACAAAAAGAATAACTATATTTCAACTTTCTCCTGTGTTATTCCTTCAGGATCTGCATGCTGGGCAACAGGACTTTGGTGAGAGACCTCTTTGATGTGTGTGCTAAGACGGTAATGGAGGGCAATGACACCGTGCCCAGTCAGCTGTGGAAGAACTTCTGCACTCCGGGGAACATGAGCAGCGCTCACTGTGATGACTACTTCAGCCAGAACAATGTGACGGAGATACAGGGCATCCCTGGACTGGCCAGTGGCATTATTAGAGGTGAATTTAACATGGACCATGTAGTAGTGATCAATGTGTACACCTTGGGTTTTGTGGATAGGCTTTGCGTTTACCTGTTCTGACTATGTATATATCATAGACCTACTAATAAAGGGGCAGTATGTAGTATGTGAATACACCCATACTTGGTCAACGCACAGTTTGGTTGTGTTTACGGATTAAGTGTTTTGTTGCACCTCTGAAAAACATCAACACTCACAAAATGATACCACAACAATATAACTAATGAAATATATACTGTATATTTTTTCAATATATTTTAAAGGATGGCAAGATAGTTGATTGATAAAATGATTACTTTTACAAACTCAATCTTCTGTATATTAGAAATATTGAATGATAAACTCCAGGTAGGACCCGTAGCGTTTGGGAAATAAACTAAAGTAATATACTGCTTCATGAATAACACAAGTGGACCTTGGTACCTGTGTGTATGCATGTGTCTCTTCAGTGATATTAGTTTATAATGCTTTAATGTCTGTCCTCTGTGTTAGAAAACATGTGGAGCGACTACCTGCAGAAAGGGGAAATCTTAGAGAAGGCGGGGCTTCAGTCAGCGGATGTCCATGGAGCCATGGAGAGCTTTGGTCTGTACGTGTCAGCAGACATCGCTACGTCATTCACTCTTCTGGTGGGGATCTTCTTCCCCTCTGCCACAGGTAATGACAACCTCAATAAACAGGGGTGGCTCCAGGGAGGGGCTTGGGTGTGAGTGAGCTCCCCCTAGAGGAGGCATAGCACCTCAATTGCAACCCCTGATATACAATACGTTTGTGCATGTAAAAAAGTTAAAAAAATACAAAAAGATTTCCAAGAGAACGCAGGCAGCAATACTGTATACGTATCCGCAAAATTGAAGTTTCACTGAATGTAGCATGAATCTCTCACGTCCGTCACGGTGATGAGCGATCGTGAGACGCGCTCACTAGGAATCATTGTATTAAGGAGGCAATTTCACCGAAGCCTCATCGCATCAGGGCAGGATTCAGCCTGCTATATTAGCGTGGGCTGGTAGAAATAATAGGTGGGCGGTAGGCAGCCCAAAAACCTACTTTTTGTGTAAAAAGAAGTTAGTTAACCTGTTAAATCAGTATACCAAAGAATATGGGAAATATGAAAAAATATAAAATGTGTAGTATTCACATGAAAACAACATGCAACCTAATTTCTCAGTTTATTTGGATGTGACTCATTGTTCCATATAAAAAGCAGTGATACATTTTCAACATTACGTAACGATGTTTTTAACTGGCATCTCCATATACCTGTACATATCTGAAATTATTGTATGTTGGCCACTTGGTGGCACTGCTTGTGTCTGAGATAATTTTGCACAGCAATAAGATGGCTGGCTGTAGCTCCAGAGTTAACTGGGAGATGCTTTGTGGCAGTTTTGTCACTTTCCAAACTTTCCTTTCCTTAGCCTTCGACAATTTTGGATGCAAAATGAAGCCTTAAAGTATGAGCAATTATCTTTTTGCTTCCTTCACACTCTCGTTTTATAATTACAAATAACAGGAACATTGCCAGATCTGTATGCAGCAAAATACGGAAGGTTCAGACTATTCTCCAATCTGGCCTGTGGGGAGATGAACAGTTTTGACGTGTTCATTGGTTTCTATCGATTCTCCTCATTTCTTTGTAGGTATCATGGCGGGCTCCAACAGATCTGGTGATCTCCGAGATGCTCAGAAGTCTATCCCTGTGGGAACTATCTTGGCTATTACCACTACCTCAATTGTTTGTATCCTTATTTTGATGACTGCTTGCAATAAGACTAAGCGGTAGACAGGTTATATTACAGCATTTAGCAGACGCCTTTATCCAAAGCGACCTACATGTCATACCGTTGGCGGAGGCAGCCATGCAAGGTACCAACCTGCTCAACGGGAGCAATTCAGGGTTAGGTGTCTTGCTCAAGGACACTACAACAGATTTTTCCCAGGAGGAGCTGGACTCGAACCGCCGACCTTGCAGTTGCGGGGCGGGAACTCTACCTCCTCAGCTACTGCCGCCCCCATACAAGTATACATTGCATGCATCATATACATAGTACATCACACCATGCACCACACTACACACAAACACATATATTTGCACACACAGAAAGGGCCAGGTGAGATTTGAACCCAGGACCTTCTTGCTGTGAGGCGACAGTGCTAACCACTGTGCCACCGTGCCGCCCAGGTTACCTCTTCCAACGGGATAGCAAAGCAAATTTGACATAGCTGTGTGACACCTTGTGCTCCTTGACCTCCTGTGTTCAGATTTCAGTTCTGTGGTTCTGTTTGGGGCATGTATTGAAGGAGTAGTCCTGAGGGACAAGTACGTTCATCTGTATTCTTTATTATTCATTATTTTTGAAATATATTTGTATGACCACTTTGTGTCAGTCATTATCTGGGGATGCATATCTCCCTCTTCTGTAGTGATTTGCATACATCTACAGCACAATGGGTTGACTGACTGACTGAATTGAATGACCAACAACATACTATTAACCGACAAGTCAGGCTGGTTTGTTATCGCACCCCAGATGGATAGGCAGAGTATGGACTAAACCGTTTGTTAACTCCACATTGCACAGCAGCCAACATTCAACATTTCATTCTTGTCCGTACTTGCAGGTTCGGGGAGGCAGTCAGCAAAAACCTGGTGGTGGGGACTCTCTCCTGGCCCTCCCCATGGGTCATCGTCATTGGCTCCTTCTTCTCCACAGTGGGGGCGGGCCTGCAATCCCTCACCGGGGCTCCGCGTCTCCTTCAGGCTATCGCTAAGGACAACATCATTCCATTCCTCAGGGTGGGACAATACGCCTGTCAATCGCGCACCGTTTAACCGTACCACCTCCTATTCTGTGATGTGGTTAGAGATCTCACTGCCAACAAAAACAGCCCCCAGAGGCTCGGCAGACATCCAGTACAGAATACAGCAACCCGATTGTTTGTTTATCGTATCATTTCCAGAAAGTGTGTCAATTGTAATACTCAAAATAACTTCCACAGCTTGGTCATATTTGTCTTTGCTCATTTGAATCTGATGCCAAATAAGAGGCGATTTGCATTCCTTCATGTTAAGTATTGCTGCTGTGTCAGTAAATGTTCTGTGTTTTGTGTCTCAGGTGTTTGGTCATGGTAAGGCCAATGGAGAGCCCACATGGGCACTGCTACTGACTGGTCTGATAGCTGAGCTGGGTATCCTTATTGCCTCACTGGATATGGTGGCACCTATCCTTTCCATGTGAGCTCACACACATATACACATACACGCACATGGACACACAGAAACACACACATGCGTAAATATGCATACAGACCCACGCATATTCATCAACACTCAAACAGATATGTGTTTTTTTTGACCAGTTGCAATACTGTGAAATCCTCCACTTTGGTGTTGTAATTCTCTTTGTCTTAATCCAACAGGTTCTTCTTAATGTGCTATCTCTTTGTGAACTTAGCCTGTGCAGTGCAGACTCTGTTACGCACACCCAACTGGAGACCAAGGTTCAGATATTACCACTGGTGAGTATAGGTGTAACAATGTGTAGTCTGCAGGGTTGGGGGTCAATTCATGAATTAACTCATCAATTCCAATTCAACTGAGGAAGTGGAATTGAATTTGAATTTTAAAAAACCTGCAGGAAACAGAATTGGAATTGAGTTGGAATTTCAGGAAGTTGGATTTTATTCAATGAAATTATGTGAAATTCCAAGTTTTTTTGTTTCTTCTTACCACATAACTGAGATTACACGTAGTGTTATATATGATCAATATTGAATATAATATAATGTTAAAGGTACCTTTCAGGTGCATAACATGTAATTGTAATACATACATTATGGTTGAATGCATTTTATTTGTTTAACTGTCTTTTATTTTATTCATAATTTTCGATTTAGAACGTTGAGCAAGTCAAGACAATCTCTCTTAGGAGTGCAATTTCATGGAATGCAATTATGTTTCCTTAGAGCTGGTTGCAATTCAAATTCCAACTCCAGGAATTTAATTGGAATTGATCATGCATTCTCAATTAAATTCATGAATGGCCCAAACCCTGGTAGTCTGTTTATAGGGTGGAAGGAAAGTATGCATTGAGGTATAATACGTTTTCAACCTTGGCGTCCCCTGATAATAAAATGGAGTCACTGGAAAATGTCTTATCAACCATACGTAAATGACTGAAATAATTTATTTATTTTCTAAATGAAAAACTACAGCGAACCACCAGCAGGGTCTCAAGAGATTTCTAGCCCCATGAAATTAATTAAACCTTGCTTCTTTCATATAATAAACAACAATGTGATGTACAATACTCTCATGTGGTTTAAATGTCAAGGTAACAGGAATCTTCTAACCTTAATATTGTGCCACTTGTCAAAAAAGGTTGGGAACCCCAGCGATAGACTTTACCTATTCGTATGCGCTTCACTACACTCACACTTTCAATGGAGTCATACCAAAGAATGTTGCCTGTTGGAAAGCTTGGTGCATGATGTATACATGTAAATAATGGTAAACAAAAGTAATTTCTGGGTTTATGTTTCACTCCCTCAGGGCTCTGTCCTTCCTGGGCATGAGTATGTGTCTGGCTCTAATGTTCATCTCCTCCTGGTACTATGCTATTGTGGCCATGGGCATCGCTGGGATGATCTACAAGTACATTGAGTACCAGGGGTATGTCTGGAGTCTGAACTGCTTTTGTACTATTATGCAGTGCATCCTCCTCTCATGGGACTACCTGAGAGGAAGGGATGCAGGGTTGGAAGTGGAGAGACATATGTCTGTCTCTCTGTGGGGAGTGATGGTGGACATCTGATCACTTTTCACTGTCTCTGTTTCTGTATGCCTTTATTTCTACTTGTGCCTTATCGCTCTCTCTTTCACTCACATACAAATACAGAGCAGAGAAGGAGTGGGGAGACGGGATACGAGGCTTGTCCCTCAGCGCTGCACGCTACGCCCTGCTAAGGCTCGAGGTCGGACCCCCTCACACCAAGAACTGGAGGTACAGCTACACCTACAGGAGATGGTCTGAATGTCTCCTCACAAACAAGCACTCAGACACTTAAGTTACACTTCTGAGAAGCCACATGGTTACCATTATGGACCAGCGCGTTGGGACATGAAAGTTATTTTCACATCTGTGTTCACTTGTGAAGAATGCATATATAACCAAGGCACCAGTAAACATGATGCAGCCCCCCTCCGGCCAAATATGTCACCTTGTTTTGACCTTTCAAAATCCAATCAGTGGTATCTGAGATATCATGTGTGACACCTGGACGAACAAATGAACGATGTGGTGCCTAATCAGTTTAATTTAAATAAATGCTGGAACGTAGTGTTGAGATGTGCCATTTCTCCATGCAAGGGTATAGGAAGTAGGGGGGACACAGGGAAGAAGAGGACTGAAGAGGATGTAATTTTCCCCGGCAAAAGAAGGCAACAGTAAATATGTCGTCCCCCACAAATGATGCAGGCACCCCATGGCCAGCCAGTCAGTAATAATATGCATCATCCGTCCAAGTTTCAACAAAAGTAGTGTTGCAGTTATGGCCTTTCAAAGTTAATATTTGTATTTATTTAACCTTTTTTTAACCAGGTCAATCCCGTTGAGATACAAAGACCTATTTTTCAAGGGAAGCCTGGCCAAGATAGCAGCACAAAAAAGATTAACATGAAAACAAACACCAAGTCATAAACATGCAATAAATCAAACAAAGGCAATTACAACATTCATAGAAAACATGTGCAAGTACGAAAGGAAACTGCTTCTATGTCTATCATTACATTTTTGAAAGTTCCAAGTGGGATAAGTTCCTTCAGTTTTAGGTTGCTCTGAAGTGAGTTCCAGGCTGTAGGTGCAGAATACATGAAAGCATGTTTGCCAAGATCAGTGCGGACTTTGGGGACAGTTAACTGGTAATTGTAATTTGAGCGTAGGCAATACTTACTGTGGGATCTGGAAATATAACCACAGAGGTACGATGGAAGTAATCCAAGGATGGATTTATAGATATAATTGTACCAATGGGTAAGCCTACGTGCAGCAAGAGAGGGCCACTCGACCCTGGCCTATAAGGTGCAATGGTGAGTGAGGGCTTTACAGCCCGTAACAAACCTTAGAGCGCCGTGATACACATGGCCTTTAATTATAGCACTCTCATTAGGTCAATCAGTGTCATTTGTGAGGATAGCTGGATGTGTGTAGCCAATATTGTTTCAATCGGACTTAACAGTGTAGGAGTTAAGGCCTTTCAATGTTCGAAATGTTGACCTTACGTAATTATAGTCAAGCACTTGTCGGGATTTTGGTCAGAATCAATCGGTATGAAGGAAAATGATGAGAAAATAGGGTCCAGGTCGAAAATGGCTGGTGTTAATACACCAGAAGGAGTGCTATACTGTGAGATAATGGCACTGCTGTGTTACGTTTGCAGTAGGCTTGTCACGGTACCAGAATTTCAGTAGTCGGTACCGGTACCAGTACATTTTCACGGTACTCGGTACCAATTTCGGTACCACGGCGTACGCGCGTGCGTGTGAGTAATACATCAATATATAGAATTTCACAGAAATAAGAACTGGAGCATCAAAATATTCTCCTTTATTAAAATATCCACCAATTTCCAATGAACAGATATAACAAAATTATATATATATATTAAATTAACATTGCCTCCCCCCAATTAATAATCCCCCCGCCCGGGTAAAAA
>OMOT01034046.1:3921-28764 GCA_900312575.1 Acanthochaenus luetkenii
AGATGCTGTGTGTATGTGCATGTGAGTGAGTGAATATCTGTGTACTTTGTGTGTGTGTGTATGTTTGTGTGGAAGCACGCATGTAATAGATGTGTTTTTACACATGCGTACAAACATACACACACACACACACAGATACACAGATATTCACTCACTCACATGCACATACACACAGCATCTATATGTCTGAGAACATGTGTGGCTTTTCAAGGGCCCAGTACTTACGAGACGCAACACACAAAATGCACCGCGTATCCACATAGCCTTGCTGTTGTGTTTTCTTGGCCTATGGAGGAAAGCTTGCTTAAGTACTGTACAGTTTGTCTCGTTGCTTTGCAGCCAGCCTCTATTCGTCTCCAGACATCTGGAGAGTGTATGAATCTCTCACCACGCTCCACGTGTCTGTATTTAGAGAGTGCTGGATTGGATGTTCACACTTTGCTCAGAAGAACTGAAAGCCAGTCGGGTGTGTCTGCAACACCTGGATGAATGGATGCCGGTGGGGGGGGGATAGCAGTGTCCGTGTGTGTCTGCGTGTGTGTGTGTGTGTGTGTACATCTGTCATCTCAGTGGGGTGCCATTGCTTTTCGTGGTGCCTCTGGAAGTACTCTGCGGCATGTCCAGAAAAGCTGCATATTTGGGTCTTTTTTATTTTGTGAATTGAGGTGTGAGAGATCACTAAACATTTACGTATTCACCCTGACTCATCTTGCTGACCCAGAATATCTGCTAAATCCATATGTTCGACATCATCTATAACTAGGCCCCCACACTTTGTTTCCCCCAAGAGTATATATAATCTTTCCTCGGGGAAGACAAGTGAACACTTCATTAAACCACCTATTGATATATTTGGTGTTTTTTTCCCATCTTACGTGATGCGGGAAACGGCCGTGTGTTTGTATGTTGATACACCTGTGCTGCTGTGAGATCTGGTTAATCATTAGCTATCAGTGAGAGAGAGAACAAAGTGTGAGGAAGGAGGAGGAGGAGGAGGAGGAACGGCCTTTCACACTCAGGGGATGGGAAGAGTCAGAGATGGTGACTCACGGTCTAAGGCTGGGTGGGACTTGAGAGTGAGTGTGTTGAGAGAAGAGAGAGAGAGAGACAGAGAAAGAGAGAGAGAGAGAGAGAGAGAGAGAGAGAGAGAGAGAGAGAGAGAGACAGTTTAAGCTATTAGGCCATATTATGTCGATGTTGTTATGCTTGTTTAAGGGCTCCTGTCACAAATCCTGTTAATGTATTTGCGTTGGTATTCTGCAGCGTGTTTCTTCTTTTGCAGCACGGTTCTGTTTGTTGTATTTGCTTTGCGTTTCTGAATTTGCATATAAAATAATATATAATATTTCACTATTACCAGTACAATGACACACATTTCACTGGTGCCTTTTATCCCAAATAAATAGGAGTCGGCTCTCCATCTGAGGTGACTGTAGTACACTTGCTACACTGATACCGCTACACCAACTTCACCCTCTCCACGCCTTTCACAGG
Organism: Acanthochaenus luetkenii; assembly: GCA_900312575.1. Lineage (NCBI taxonomy): Eukaryota > Metazoa > Chordata > Actinopteri > Beryciformes > Stephanoberycidae > Acanthochaenus > Acanthochaenus luetkenii. The sequence continues at coordinate 5,416 of OMOT01034046.1, forward strand.
GACCAGCATGGTCGGACCGCGCTGCACCTGTCGATTACCGGCTGGCCGTATAACCCGAGTACCTGGCCCAAACCATGCTCAAGGTTCCAGACCGCTGTGAGCAGCATGCCGCAGCGGGCCGAGGCCAGCCTGCGGGTCCTCTGTGAACATGGGGTTGACGTCAATGCTGAGGTGACCGATCAGTTTTATATGAAAAATCAAAAAGCTCTTTTCGCTCTATTCGAAGCCTGTATCTGGGACTTTCAATAGGTAGCGCATGGCTAACAATGGGGTTAAGGGTTCAACTCTCACTGGGGCCACTCATGCAAGACATGAATGCCTTCATGTTCTGCACCTGCTCTAAATTGCCTTCAACTGCTTCCCTTTTGCTCCTATTGATGACTTCTTTCTCTAGCACTTCTCTCACAAGCATGTTGCCAACCTTTGCACTCCTTATTAATGGTTCCTTGTAACGATGGTGTCGTACTAACTGAAGCTTAATCTACTGTTGCACTCATTAGCCACTCAGGACAAGAGCTAATTATCAGCTAAATGTCTAAAATGGTCTGTAAAATGTCTGGTACTGAATAGATTAGAGGTAAATGGTGAAAAACAGTTTGTAAAGATTCGTAGAAATTCTGAAGACTATTATTATAATCGTTTCATTATTCCTCTTGCGATATTTTGCATAAAGCCTGTGTTTACTATGGTTCCTCTCAAGGTGGAGGGTGAGAGCCGCCAGACAGCTCTCCACCTGTCAGTACGCTATGCGGCTCTGCATGCTGTCCAAATCCTGGCCAGCTATGGTGCTGATATTAACGCCGTGGACAGCACTGGGATGACGCCCCTGCATATGGCCGCTGGGATCCTCCACAAGGATATTATAGCCAGCTTGATCAGGCAAGGAGCAGATGTCAATATGGTCAGTGTTGACCCCTCTATTTAAGGCCAATTTTCCTGTGTTGAACTTCTTTTTTATTATGAAATTCAACCTTTTCAAGTCTGAGAGACCATTGCAAATATCTGAACCGGAGTCTGTTGGCAGGTACAGTTTCCAATTTTGTAAAATGAGCCCTCTGGCTTGTATAGTGGCATATGCATCCGTACCACCGACTGTGCCCATGTTGAGGGTTAGCCAGGCACCAGTACCCCAAACAGAGCTGTGAGTAGAGATGCTGGTGTGTCAAAACCCTAGATTTCAGAGAAACATTTAAATATGTTCCTCCAAAACCCATTCATGGAGTTATGTGGCCTAGTGAGAGACTAGAGGCTAATTAGAGAGACTGCCCTTCAGTCTGAACCGGGAGAATTTCCCTACAGGGATCAATAAAATACCATATTCCACATTCAATTTTAGGCCCCTCAAGTGTCCCTGCAAATGCCCCCAATGGCATCGAGTAGACTGGCCTCTCTGCCGAGGTCTGAGGTGCAATAGCTGGGTAGGAGCCTCCTGACCAGGCTGGTGCTGAGCTAGAGCCTTGTTTGCTCGACAAACGTCTAACTCTGCAGCTTCAGCAGAAATTAGTTGGGAGAATAAAGTATTCTTAGTCCTCTGTCCAAGGTCCAAATGCACGTGTTTGCTTGCAGGAGCATACAGAGAATATGTTACCCATTCAAAGCACTTTGTCGAAGCCTCCTGATGATATCTTAAGCTTCAAGTTCTGTTAAAATATATGCTTGGAATTCTATGTCTGCATTACATGAAATGAATGCACACTGTTGAATGTTTTAAAGGGGATAAAACAGTCCGGGAACACTCCCCTGCACCTGGCTGCTTTGGCAGCGGCTACGAGGAACACTACAATCAGAGAAGACGACATTAGCTGCATCTCTGAGCTCCTGGAGCAGGGGGCCGAGCCCGATGCGGTGAACAAGGCCGACAGGACACCTTTACAAGAGGCGTGCAGCGGGGGCAACGAGGCACTGGTGGACCAGCTGCTGTGGTACGGCGCCAACATCAACAAGCTGACCAAAGCGGGAGAGAACTGTCTGTTCCTGTTCCTGAACCACGCGCCCAACGTGAGGCACAGCTCTCTGCTCGTGAAACTCCTCAGCCTCACCTCCCCACTCACCATCTATAACCAAAACGGCACCCTGCCCACTACCTTGACGCTAACACGGTTCTTCAAGCAGAGACTCCAGCTGCTGAACCTGACTCAGCAGCCTAGGAGGCTTCAGGACATTTGCAAGATTCAAATCTACCTAAAACATGGCAGGGGCAAGAGAGAAGAATTGAGAGAAATCCTGCCAGAGAGGCTATATGACTTTGTCTTCAACAACTGGGACAATACACACAGCATCTCCTTTGTGACAGATGAGCCCCTTTCACACATGCAGCCTGTTCCGTAAATGTAATGGCACAGGGGTTCTGTTGTTGACATGCCTGCAAATCAGTTTCCGCAATTTCACTGCTCAAGACGTTGTAGCATTTCTGGTAAAGTTACGCATCAACAATGCCATTTTAACGGAAAACACACACAACGTTAGGACGCTCTGATGTAGGACGCTCTGTTGTCGGAACTGTGTGAGCCAATCACAAAGTTTTTCAAGGAGGTGCCGGGTTTATTTCCGCGCCGACTGTGCCGTGTAAAGACCGCAGGTAGGAGGGAAATACAAACCACTATGCAATGTGGAAATAAGAGAGCTCCACACGAGTAGCATAAATGGCAGCATAGCACTGTGCCAGCGTCTTCACCCGCCATGTTCTCAAACTGCAAAGACCCCGCCGCAAAGGCAGGGCTCGAAATTGTGACTGTTTTGGTCACATATGCTCCCGAAATGTAATCTGTGCAACCTCGTACAAGTAGCAACATCGATAATTCTAAGAGTAAATCTAAACATTCCTATAAGTGTTCTCAGGCTTACCGGATTTCTTTGTTGGAGTTACTTAAAGGGCTACTCCCACATTTCTAGGCTGTATTTATACGACGTCATTGCACCAGGTTTTGGGCACGTCCGTTCATGGCAGGGTAAAAACCAAGTAAAAAAAGTTAATTTTGAACCCTGAAAGGTTAAATGTAATTTCCAGGAAATAACAACAGACAAATGTAACGGTATTGCCAGTGTTGTGTGAATGGTAGCATTATGTTAAAAAAACGGAAAGGCATGTTTTGTGTGAACAACAGAAACTGCTACTGTATCCGGCAATTTGACAGGTTTCATGTGTGAAAGGGGCTATGGTGAAATGGATTCTGCCACGCCAAACTGAAGCTGACTGCGAGAAGAGGATAATTTTAATACAGACACATTAGCTCAGTCTGTGAACCCAATAGATGCCTCAAATCTTATCAACCTCACCAAAGGATTAAATCTGTCAAAAATCTGCTTTATCTACTCAATTAAAATCTAATTAATTTGCAAAGACACCTTTACCTTCAAGTCTCTGTGCATGATACCTCTGGAGTGAATGTATTCCACCCCTTCAAGTAGTTTTCTCAGCAGGCTGAGAGTGTGTTCCGTATCCACGCATCCATAAGGACCTGAAAATACAAATGTACAACATATTTATTATCCAAACTCTACTTTACACCTGAGAGCACATTAAAGAAAATGTAATTAGCAGAGGTGAAATTAACAGTAATTTCTAACTATTGCAAATGAGGAGAAACTGTACTGGAAAAACACAATACTATAAAAATATATTTGTACCATCAAATGTACGAAACATATCTTGATATTTTGGCCACATCACCATGGCCCATTTCATTTGCGTTTGTTTATGTGGGTATAAGTGTGTAAGTTCATGTGTTAAAGCATCATTAAAGTTTGGTAGAGGTTTGGGTTGTGTAGTTACCTTTCCATGATGTAACTCAAAATATTGGTGAGAGATCTTAATAAATCAATAGTTGCTCTGGAGTAGAACTTCATCATCCAAGATAGTGTTTATTTCAGGTCTCAAAGTCTCACTTTTAGCTCACAAACAGAAGAAAGCGGATTCTGCCAATTTATAAAATAACAAAACCCGAAATGGCAACTTCGTGTTGATTTTACTATTTGAATTAGGAAGAAGATCCGGTAAGTAGCTTCCGAGACCGAATCACCTGTTTGTTATTGGTTCAGGAGTGGGTGTGGACATTTAGATCAATCAGATCATTTCTTACACATGCAATAACAAACACAGTGATTCAGTCTTCCTAATTCAAATAGTAAAATCAACACTAAGTAGACATTTTTATGTAGTATTTTATATTAGTCTGGTTTTGTTATTTTATACATTGGCAGAATCTGCTTGGCATTTGTTTGTGTGCTAAAAGTGAGACTTTGAGATGTTTCTCCGTGCCATGTAAGTCTATGGGGAGAGAAATAAACACTATCTTGGATTATCAAGTTTTAATCAACGGAGTGACTATTGAAGATATCTCGCCAATAGTTTGAGTTACATCATAGCGAGGTAACGACACAACCCAAACCTCTACAACACTTTAATGATGCTTTAATGAGTCGTAACAGAATGATTACATCTAGTGGCGTGTTCCTCTTTGGGCGTAGCGTTCCTCTCTGAGATCCAGTCCTTCAGTGAGCGTTCACACAGCTGCATCTGGATGTACAGCATCAAGTGGAACTGTCCCTACAGACAAAAACAGAATAATAACTAACAGAAAACTACACCTCCTTTTTGGATGCAAGGAAAAGTGTACATTTCACTGCTTTTTCACTGCATCGATACCAGTTTCGATCCGCCCATCCCTAGTGGATAGTCCATTTCTAAGTTAGCCGCATCATCAGCAGATGGTTACTGTAAAATGATGACGGAGGCTAAATGGTCCAAATTACATACAGAGCCACGCTCATGATAAGAGCCGATGATCCATCACATTAAACGTTTTTCATGTTATAAATCAGTGGAATAATTAGCGCCACTGAAAACTGTTGTTTAACAGACAAAAAAAAGAATACAACAGAGTTTCGTTCTGTGTCACACTGCTCAGTGTTTGCTTGTTATTCTAGTCCACGTGTAGAGAACGTAAAGCGGGGTCGGGAATGACGTAAAATACGACCGTAAAGCAGTTCTGTTGCTTTTTTGGATCGACGATAGAGGTAAATATTTACGATAGACATTTTTCTATTGTCCCACGATATATATCGTCATATCAAACAGCCCTACTGTCAATCATCTATCGGGACACTGCCTACGTTATTTCAGTGGCACTCCCATCAAGCGGCCAATATTGGGAAGCAGCGCGATCCCTTCCGTCAAATGACGCGGAAATGTACTGCTACACTGAGCAGCAGGCATTTCATCTTCGCTGAAGCTCTATACCAGACAACCTACCTCTTTAGAAGGCTTTACTGTGTGTTTGTCAACCCACTGCTGACTCTCCACGTCGATGTAGGAGTTGTTGTTCAGCTCCATGTTTCTCCTGCTGGAGTCGTCCTCCAACAGCGCTGAGCTGTCCAAACTCGTGGCGGGACATTTGGAGTTCTTCACGGGGCCTCGCTGACCCAGGAACACACAGGGGACATAGTTCTCTGGGATGTGGCGCATCGTTTTGGGACACACCACCTGGCCGTTCTCCTGGTTAGGGACTAAGGCCTGGAAAGGCTGGGTTTCTCTTGGAAGTACTTTGGCACTTGAGGCAGCATCTGGCTGTGCACAACTGGTGCTTTGAAAGACGACTGAGGAGCCGATGCTGCTGCAGTCAGGGCTTTCGTCGGTACTGCAAAGAAAGGAGCGAGATAGATTGAAGGAATTTTAGCAAAGTAGTTTAGAGTAAGCCCGTGCGATATGGACAAAATCATCTATCAGGATGTGGGTAATTTAATATCGCGATAACGATGTATATCACAATATAGTACGTTTTCTGTAAATTTGATGAAGAATTTGTCTATACAAAATAACCACACGCCTCTAGGGCTGGGTATCGCCACCGATTTCCCGGATCTATTCCGATTCACTAGGTCCCAATTCGATTTGATTTTCGTTTTCTCGATTCAATTGATGGTAAGCAGGGACAACGTTTCAGAACAAGCAAAGACACCGTCTATATATAACAGTATTCAAATGTTATTGTCTCAAAAAGTCATCAGCCGGTGTGGTGTGTGACCCGTATCTTACCTATCTTGCTGTGCAGGTGAATCCAGTGCTGGCAGGGGAGAATGGGGGTCTGCAATTGAGAAGGTTACAAATTAAAGCTCGTCTAATGATGCGAGCAGTGGTATAGTTCACTGGCCTTAGTGAACAATAACAATTCATTTCAGCAAAACAAGGGCAGGAGAACGCTCACATGCTGCAGGTTGGACGTGCTCCATCCAAGCCGTGTGATAGCCCACGATATTTACATGCTGCAGGCTGGACAACACTTTGACCTCCCGGAGGACCTGGAGCAAAGAATCGTATTAGTTACTGTAGGGTGTGTGTGCGCCTAACAACTGGTCTATCAACACGACGTCCCGATCAGCCCACCTTCATGCAGTCAACCATTGAGACATTTTTGATGAGAATTTTCTTCACAGCATAATTCTGGCCATCCAGCTTGTTTGTAACCTACAAAAGGAAAATAAGTCAAACATGATACGGCGGTGGTATTGGTCCACATAACTCTTAAAGCAATGTGTTAAAGAATGGAGCAGTGTTGAGTGAAGTACCTTAAAAACCTTGCCATAGGATCCTTTCCCAAGTCTACAGATCTCTTCAAACTCAATGAGATATCGTGAGGTCTGTGCTTGGAATAGTCCCTCTTTAGCTCTGTGGGAAGGTGACAGCAACGTCTCTTACACAATACACAGATGTCCCTCGAAAGCAACTCAAAATTAAAGACAACTCCACATAAAATGACAAGTGATCCTACCTTACAGCAAGGCTCTGTGTGTCTGTGCTAAGAAGTTGTTGGCCCTGTAAAATGACATGGTGAAGATCAGCACAGCACAACAATAAACACTGAAAGTAGATCACAACCAGGGAAGATAGGTAAGTCTACATTTCCCTCAATACGTGACATTTTCTTTTAATTTATACACGTCAAAATATGGCATTCATGGCAGCAGCATCCCACCTACACACACACACATTTGGAAAAATGTCCTCACTTATATGGCCTTATAGTTTAGCCCCAAAACAAATAAATATAGGACAATCGTGATATAATTAGTCCATAAATTATATGTATCTAAATCCAGTTTCAAAGCCAGGAGAGGAACTGGCGTTATTACTGGGAATAGAACCAGTAGGGAACGCGGGTCCCAATCACAGGTGCCTAAATAGTGTCTGTAATATGAGGATTGGTACTTTTACTCTGGTCAGTAAAGCAGTTTCCGATATTAATGCTTTAATGACACGCAATTTATGCACTTTACCCTGTTATTGTTTTATAACAGGCCAATGACAGACTTGGCGTCATAAGTGACTCAAAATCGATAGCACTTGTATCTGTACACATATCGGCCGAAACCGGCTTTATAATTTAGGGTTCTGAAAAATTGTTACCAGTGCACTTCTAGTCCAAACACCAAATACCTGAGGAAACAGAGAGGAGTTGGCAACATGAAGCAGCTCAGTGAAGGCCCGGTTGTGTTGGAGTCTGACGGTGCTGAACTCGTCACTGATAGCCAATGGGGAGAGGAGGTTCATGGCAGCCAAATGTTGGCCAATGACTGTTGGGGAGAAAGAAAATTATTGGATTTCATTCAATTCAATGATAAGCCCACTGCGCGCCACACGGCTCCAACGCTTGTAGCGGTAAGACTGCTGAATCTGCATATACAGAGTGATATGTAGCGTCTAGAGTAGATCGTAAAGGAGGTGGACAAAACACCAGAAATGAAATAGGACTTTACTGGTATTTATTTATTTAAGGTATTTATGGCAGGGCTGCCTTTCAGAAGTCACTTGTATCCAAGGCAAGTGTAGAAAGGCACATGACCTGGTTGGTGTAAGGAGCACAAAACCTGAATCCCTGTGCAATGGAAAAAATGAATATGGTCTAATGAGTGGTCTTTCACCCTTATTCAAATCCTGTTATTGTCCCACACTGTCAACTTGTACTGAACACAAAGTCCCGTCGTCCCTGTACCTTGTGTGATATCGTGCACTTGCGTTCCAATGCGAGTTGTTGGTATGTCACCTGAGACAAAAGTCCTTTATATTTATAGCACTTGAGTGAGAGTGGTTAATTTTCTTACGCAGGAAGACACCCACAACTTTAAACCTTTTAGGGTGTGATAGGTATGCAGGCCTACAACATTTAATAAATAAGTACGTAAACAACTACAAAACCGAAAAGACCTTTTAACGGTGATAAACACAGTAACCTCTTGTCGATTCCATGAGAAAACGCCAACAGCTACCTTTAAACAGCATGCGTGAGCGCACTGGATTGCTCTCGTAGACGAAGCACAGGTGCTCCAGCAGAGACCCCAGCAGAAGGTGGTTGGGGATCGCAGAGGCAAACTCTTGGACGGACGGGTAATGCTTCCCAGCCATCAGCACTTCACGGCTATTATCGCTGTCAGTAGCTGAGAATACAAAAAAGGCAAAAATGAGGAAGAGGAAGCAGTGGCGTTGACTGTTAAGGATACAACTAAAACAATCACCTTTGTTTTTTCCAAGTCATGTTTATTCTATATAGCCTTTATCACACGCATGTCTCAAAAGGCTTAACATACCATCAAACACATACTACATCACTATACTACATGCTTCTTTGTTCTCGCACAATTCATACAATGAAACTTGCCGTTGCATGCTTCATTAATCCAGGGATGACAAAACACAACAAACAGTTCAGGCTACGTTTGGTTATGTTAAACCCCCAAATGTCCATATTTCCTCTACAGAACAACCACAGCCGTCTTACCTTCAGCAATAACTCTCGCTATCATTTCAACAATGTCTTTCCCCCCAGGGTCCATTGTTATGTATCAAACACTTGTAGTGCACTAGCAAGAACCCAGAGCTGCACTGATGATGATCCTATTCACTTCCAAGGCAGTAAATGAGCCCATCTTGTTTATACATATGGGGGTGTGCTCAGTGGTAACGCTTATCTTCCTGGACCAGCACACACCGGCCTCCACCTACTCTACACGGAATAAACATATGACCGAGCACAGAAGTGTGCCAGAAAAGAAAGGAGTGGCCATCTCGTCTGGCAAAGTTCCCCAACACTACTTTATTCTTATTTCATCATACTGCTAAATGTGTGGAACGGAAGTCTACTGCCTCACCATTTGAAAGTATAAATGAATTCAAGCCTAACTGATGTGATACCACACCTCAGTAGGATTTCACTTAATCTGCACTTCTAAACTCACTATCTTTCCTAATTCATCCTCTGCTCCACATTTTAAACCCTAATGACATCGCACGATAGGACCACACAAGAAATCGGCTACACACAAACAGCAACTACATAGTTACATTTGCAGATGACACCACACTGCTTGGCTCGATAACGATGAGACAGCCTACGGGAGAGAGATGCAGGACTTGGGAGTGTGGTGCCAAGAAAAACAAGCTGGCCCTTAATGCCGGTCAAACTAAAGAACGTATTATTGACTTTGGGAAAACCTGCGGAGCTTGTGGACAACTTCATGTTTCTGGGCCTCCAGATCTTCTAATGACCTGACCTGGTCCCACAACACCAGCTCCATCATCACAAAAGCACAACAGCGCCTGTACTTTGTATGGACAAGCTACCCGTGACCCCTGACCCGTGAATAAGCATTTTATTGTTTCTTAAAACAGTGTTTTTTATTTATTTAAACATATGACAAATAAACTTGACCTTGAACATACTCTAGGCCTTTAGGTTTGTCATAATACACACAATAGATCAAATAATATCACAGAAAAACTATGAAAAAACACACAACATAGAATACAATAAAACTCCTAAGAAATCGCCACATGATGTACCCATCTAGTCCCAGATCAGTTGATAGGACCACACAATCAATCAGTCAACCAATCAACCTTCATGGTTTTTCTCACGCACACTTAAACAAAACTGTCCCTAGAAAGATTTGGAACATGACACTGCTGGTGAAAGTTTGGTTATGACTGCATATTAGCTCCATCGGGTTAGTGCCCAAATCCCACAATATTAGGTCCAATCAGTAAATGAATGCGTGGAGGTGTGTTTTGAGATGTGGACTGGTAGATACCAGTCGTAACTGGTATAATGGTGGTGTGTGGAAAGTGTAGGGGGCCCCAGAGTCACCTGTCCATCGGGGCCCATAATCCCTAGCTACGCCCCTACCAGTACGCAAACACATCAGAGCCGTGTGCAAAAACAGACTTTGTTTTCTATTAAGGCGTCAGTAAATATGTCATAACAACGCCGAATGGCTCCGCCCACCAACGTTGACATACTATAACATAGTATTGCGCGGAATGGCCGCAGTACACGCAACGTTACGGGCGTAAAGCGGCTTACTATCAAACTGGGCGTCTTCTTCGTCCTCTTCGCTCGCCAAGCTACACAGACTTATCTCGTGTCGCCTGGGGGTTGAAAGGTTGCGACGAACCACGACGTCGCTAATGCTGCTGGAACATTCCTCCGACCGGAGTCCGCTGAACATGTTGGTTGCCGACCGACAAAGTGTTGTTTTTTGTAAAACTATAACCGATCAACAACGACACCGACCCCATATATGTGTTCCGACGCGTCCCATGTCTAAAACGGCTCATTAAAGTCCCGTTGGTCAAGACGTTACATCGTATGAGTCTAGCGGAAAGTCCCGAGTCGAGTCGCGCACACGGTCGGTCTAACTGGCGGCCATGTTTCAACCCAACCGACACTCGCGGAGGGACCGTCTGACAATAGGAGCGAGACTAGAGGAAGGAATCGACTAACGAAACACGTTCGACACGAAATAACAGCGTACGAGAAACACCCAGGTGTTTCCGCGACACGCACGGTGAACGCTGGTCCCCGGTGCGGACGACGGCGCAACGCACGCAGATTCTTCGTTTAGTTAGAGCGCGTGGTATTTACACACGAACCCTAACATCTCAAACCATGACGAAGTGTTTTCGAAGTTCGGGGAGTTCGCTTGTTTCTACACACTGCAGACGGGTAGGGGAGAGGAAAGGAAAGACGGCCGTAAAGGAAACAACCTGGCGCCGTGCCGCCTTCAAAGTCTCCGGCTGGTTTCCTTCAGAGAAAAGAAAGACAGGAAAAGCAGAGGGACACTATTTGTTTTGTTTTTACCGAGGTGAGTCTAGCTGTAGCGTTAGCTTAATATGCGGGGCGGCGCGGCGGCTCAGCGGTTAGCGCTGTGTCGTGGGTTCAAGTCTCCGCCCCGGTCCTTTCTGTGTGGAGTTAGCATGTTCTCACCTCCGGGAGCTTCTGTTTCCTGCCCCATGCCCACCTGCCCCATGCCCGCATGTCCCCACGACATGCGGGTCAGGTGAACTGAAGACGAAACTGCCCATATATGTTATTGTGTGCGGTATGGGTATATGGTGACGTAGTGTTTGTATATGTCTCATGCTATATAAATACACGTCATTGATTGATTGAATATTAATCTAGATAGTGTGTTCACGCTTTAACAGCAACAGAGGGAGCTGAGCTGCCTGCGTGTAACCTGTGAAAGGACTAAACTTACTGTACAATGAAATGATTCAGACTTCTTAAAGTGAAGCTAAAATATGTGTTTTTAATGGTGTTTTGTGTAACAAAGACAAAGCAAGGCTCACATGGCTCACATATTAAGAAAGAAGTACAAGGACCAGGATTGACGGTTCGATTCCTACAGTGGCCCCACATCTGTAGGTCAGTGTGACTAACGGGTAACTTAGTTCACCGGTGTGTTGTTGGACGCGTTTATCGGCTCAGTTACATTATTTAGCAGACGCTTTTATCCAAAGCGACCTACATGTCATACCGTTGGCGGAGGCAGCCATGCAAGGTACCAACCTGCTCAACGGGAGCAATTCAGGGTTAGGTGTCTTGCTCAAGCTGGACTCGAACCGCCGACCTTGCAGTTGCGGGGCGGGAGCTCTACCTCCTGAGCTACTGCCATCCCCAGTTGGAACCTTTTGTCAACTCTGTGAAACCGGTCAACTCATTCCTGATCCTGATGACTTCATTTGAATGGTCAGTGACCCGAAGATGTTTGTCTCCGTCTACTTTGTAGAGCCAACTGGTAAGTCTGACCCAATATCTGTGTTTTTATTTCTAGTGTAGGTGCTCAAGGTGATTTCCCCGACACATCTCGTCCACGATGGGTCCAACTTGAGCCGGAACTGGACGAGGCTCTTGTGCCTGGTAAACTGTCAGTAAGCCCTCTGGAGAGCTGGCTCTCCCTGCGCTACTCCCTCCCTCTCCCTCTGGAGGAGAAGGTGCTGGCACCCATGTCTGCCCCTGTTTTGGAGGATGGGAAGGGCTTCGACACCCCTTAGCTGTAAGAATGTTCTGTAGATTTGGCGGCGGGAGATCAACCGGCACAAATACAAGAAGCTGCTGGAACTGACCAGTCGAAAGAAAGACTCTCTAACCCTCAGACCAACCTGTTGTTGCTTCTTACACATTGTGTTTTTAGTTTTATTCCCAAACTGAGCAGGATTAAATCGTCTCAGAACTGGTTGGGGGCCGTAGTGCCTCATTCCTCCAGAAGATCGGAGCCGCCATCTCAAATCTTTGTCAATGCGGCAGACCACAAACTATTAACCACATCATCAGTGACTGCCCCGACTTCAGATCACACAATGGCGAGCGGGGACTCAAAAGACCTTCATGAAGATACCATTACAAGGCTCCGAGTGACCACACTACCAGTTTAAAACGATGTTCACCCCTAGGACTCGCACGAAAGAAGAAGAGGGCAGAATGATTCCCAAAGAAGACTCGACTGATGTTGAGTTGAAGGTCTAATAAAGATGGAATCCAGGCACAGAATCGTTGACCTCTGTTGTAACTTTGAGCCCATTTGTTCAGAAAATACAAAACGACGAGCACTTAAGTATTTCCAGTAGTTTCTGAGAAACGCAGTAGGCCTATGCTTATTACCACATGAACTGGGTCTTACGACTGTGTATCTGCTTGTCTTCTCCATTAACATTTTGTATATTCCCATGTAGAGCAGAATGCTTGACATACCAACCCACACATTCAAGGCAAGGCAGCCCCCTGGTGGCCAAGACAAGGAAACGCATGTGTAGGTTTTATTTTATGATGCCAATTAAAATGTAAGAGAACTGTACTTTCTTACGTATTTTGGAAACTGTTTCATGCTCTTATGTCAAAATATGCATGAGAATATGCTGTCTTCAACCAGTGGCCTATAGAAATGAGTGTCACTGTTCTTCATTAACCTGCATCTATTAATTATTGTATGGATGAATTTACAATTCTTAAATATGGATTAGTAAATGTGAAATATATCTGCAATAAGAATATATAAAAATATCAGCATGTATACAATTTGAAACAAGAAAATATAGATGTTACAGAATCTAATAGTGAGAGGACAGATTTGTGAAAACAAAAACGCATACATGATCTCCAAATGTGCATCGTATTCTCCTGGGTTTCAGTTGTGAAACGGCGCATGCTTTACTCGAACATGTCGAACTTTTGAACTGTACTGTACTGTATAGTTCATGCAACTTTGTGCTGTGTGGCCGAGATGAGTTTCCTCAGGAGGGCGGCTGGCATCTCCCTCAGGGACAAGGTGAGAAGCTCAGTCATCCGTGAGGGACTCGGAGTTGAGCCGCTGCTCCTTTGCGTCGAAAGGAGCCAGTTGAGGTGGTTCGGGCATCTTGTAAGGACGCCACCTGGTGGCCTCCCTAGGAAGGTTTCCCAGGCCCGTCCAGCTGGGAGACCACGGGGCAGACCGAGGACTAGGTGGAGGGATTATATCTCCACGCTGGCCTGGGAACGCTGTCAACTGATCACCATCTGGTGGCGAGTTGGGTCGGCTGGCCGGTTAAGCCTCTGGACAGACCTGGTAAGCCCAAACGTATAGAGCTTCTCTGACATCCCTGTGGATGTTGGGGGGCATTGAACCAGAGTGCTCGATATTCAAAGCATCCATTGCTGAAGCTGCGGCTGGGAGCCGTGGTCTAAAGGTTTTAGGTACCTCAAGGGGCGGTAACCCTCGAACATCCTGGTGGACACCGGGGGTCAGGGAAGAAGGAGGCCTTCCGGGATATGTTATCCCGGGGGGCTCCTGAGGCAGTTGCAAGGAAAACCGTCCGGCACCTCAGGAGGGCAAAGCGGGGAACCATCCAAACTGTGTACAGCAAGGATGGGCAGGGTCCAAAGTGAACACCTGCCAAGCGCCAAATGCGGGTAGATTTCTAATTTGGCGTGTACGTTTCAGAAGCCACCCGACATTTTGGCGGGTGTTTTCTTTAACTTGTGGCGAAACTAAATGTATGTTTCAATATGAATACAGCACTTTAAATACATTCACAAGTGAATTCCAATCTTCAGAGATCGAGCTGCTGCGGCAAAAGTAGACCAGGCGCGTATATCTAGCGGAGCGGAGAGCCGCCTGGGTTATTATTTTTCTGCACTTTGTTACCTCCTCCAGATCTGGCTAGTGTGGTAACGTCTAACTTCGTCTATCATCCGGTTATTTTCTGGATATGAGGAGTCAAAAGACGTCTCTCTCTTGGCAGGACATTAATTACTTTTGTGACAGAAGTGCAAATAACACCAATAGTATAAAGAAAGTGTAAAGCATTGTACATTTCACTGGGCTGTCTGGCTTCATTAGCTCTCACTACCCAGAATGCAACACTCTTGAAGCAACAGGCACAATTCCCAGCACTGTTGCACTGTCCTATACTCTGAATTAATCTTTATTTCGAAAAACAAAATATTGTAAAACATTACATATATATGAAAAATTAAATACAAATAATTGTAACATAACTTATATAAGGCTTGCTCGAAAAGAGATAGGAATAAGCAGAGGGTTATCTGGTCCTACCCCCATTCTCAACTGTTAAACTATATTATAACTCAAGAATATAATATATATATAATAGTACAATAAACATATTATATATGTAGAAATACTCTATTATTAATACAAATCTTTTTCACTTACAAACTGCTCTGACCACTGTTTTTATTGACCACCATATGTTATTATGCAGATTAAATGTGTGCATGATACTCAACACAAAAACACTGTGTATATAGAGTACCAGTCAAAGGTTTGGAAACACATGCTTAAACCAGTTTTTTCATAATTAGAAATGCTTTAAACTGTATAAACGGGTCTATAAACACTTCATATTTCATATGTGTGCTTATATAAGAGATAATCATAAGTGAAGTGCATAAAAAGATACATTTTTGTGGTGACATTCTTTTAATGAAAAACTCTACAGGTCCTGGAGCATCTGTTCAGATAGATGTTACCATGAACATCAGTACGTACCAAGATATTTAAATAACAAAACAGTGCACCACCCTCTTCCCAATTAGCTTGGAAGATTTCCATTTAGAAATGACACTTTTTAATGCAATTCACGTATGATTATCTGCTTATATAAGTACACATATATAATGATATAGGAGGTGTCTATAGACATGTTTATACAGTTTAAAGCATTAAAGCATTTTAACCATGAAAAAACTGGTTTAAGCAGGTGGCACCGAACTTCTGACTGGTACTGTACAGAATTTTTCATCTACCAGACATTTGGCTGGTGAGCTAAAAAGTTAATTTCGGACCCTGAGGATGGGACACTGCTGACCTCAACTGGGGATGTAATCGGGCGGTGGAACGAACACTTTGGGGAACTCCTGAACCCGACTAATTCACCCTCTATGGTAGAGACGGAGCTGGAGGATGATGGGGGATCAACATCAATTTCCCTGGCGGAAGTCACTGAGGTAGATAAACACCTCCATAGTGGCAAAGCCCCAGGGATTGATGAGATCCGTCAAGAAATGCTGAAGGCTCTGGGTGTTGAGGAGCTGTCATGGATGACACGTCATTTCAACATTGCGTGGAAGTCCGGGACAGTGCCAAAGGAATGGCAGACCGGGGTCGACCGATAGTCGAACCTCAGATTGAAGAGGACCAATGCACATTCCGTCCTGGCCGTGGAACAACGGACCAGCTGTTTACTCTCGCAAGGATCCTGGAAGGGGCCTGGGAGTATGCCTAGATAGTCTACATGCGTTTTGTGGATCTGGTGAAGGCTTATGACAGGGTTCCCCGGGAGCCTTTGTGGGAGGTGCTGCGGTAGTATGGGGTGAGGGGGTCACTACTCAGGGTTATCCAATCTCTGTACTCCCAGAGCGAGAGCTGTGTCCAGGTTCTCTGCAGTTATGTCTGACTAGTTCCCAGTGGGGGTTGGCCTCTGCCCGGGCTGCGCCTTGTCGCCAAGTTTGTGATATTCATGGGCAGGATCTCAAGGCGTAGTCATGGAGCGGAGGGTTGCAGTTCGGTGGGCTGCGGATTGCATCGCTGCTTTTCGCAGATGAAGTGGTCCTGATGGCATCATCGATCTGTGACCTTCAGCACTCAACTGCATCGGTTCGCAGACGAGTGTGAAGCGGCTGGGATGATGGTCAGCACCTCTAAATCTGAGGCCATGGTTCTCAGCAGGAAAACGGTGGATTGCCTACTCCGAGTAGGGAATGCGTCCTTACCCCAAGTGAAGGAGTTCCAGTATCTCTGGTCTTGTTCGTGAGTGAGGGGACAATGGAGCGTGAGAATCGGAGCAGCGAGAGCAGTATTGCGCTCGCTTTACCGCACCGTACTTTTTTATTTAATTACATTTTTTAACTACCGGTCAATCTTCGTTCCTACTCTCACCGATGGCCATGAAGGGTGAGTCATGACTGAAAGAACGAGATCTCAGAGTCATCTCCGAGGGACTCCGAGTAGAGCCGCAGCTACTTTGTAAATAGGTGTTGGGTGTGTGTGGGGATGGGTTGCAAATGGGTATTGGGGGGTGTGGGGATGGTGGGTTGCAGCAACTGGAGTCACTGTTGTAAGGGTACTGATGGTGGTCCCATCTGCCTCCCAGTGTTGATCTCCCAGTGTGAGTCTCACTGAGAAAATCTTGGAGTGAGCTGGTCCTTGCAGATTTAGGTTTCCACTTTAATTTTCCCTTCACTTGTAAATAAGCTAATTATAAGCTTGGCAGCAGAGCTTTCGCAGGAATCTGGAGGTTTTTCTTTCAGTCTTAGGGGAATCGGCACATAGCTCCAGCTGAGATATCAAGGCCTTGACAACAGCATTGTCGAAAGCCGGATCCTGAGATGCCATGGCGGCCTGCAGCACCGCTTCAGAGCCGAACTCCTGTCGGAGTTCATCGAACACAGCCATGTGGATCTTTCTATTAGTACTTATGGTCATGGGGCTGGTAACGCAACTGAGTTCTGCCACTGCCCTCTCTGACAGACGTTTTACCATCTCGTTAAAATCCACGGGGTGTAGTGATGTCTGGGTGGTTGTAGCTGTATACCCTAGAATCCTCACAATCAGCACCGTAACAAAGAAGCTGTAGTCATTGCCATACTCTGCCATCACTGTTGACTGACCTGTGGCAAGAACTGACTCCGTTGGGGCACTATCACATGGCACCCCAAACAGTGAACACAAGCTAGCGGCAGACTCAACAGGACTAAGCTGACAAGGCTGGACCACATTACAGTCACTGCTACTTTCGTGTAATGACTCCATGTTGAACCAGAGGTTGGCCTGCTGTAAGAAACACCTGACTGAGTCCTCTACCGTCACATAAAGTTCAAGTGAACGGTTTGACTCGGTGGGTTCCCCTTTCGTCATCTTATAAAGAATGGTGTCAGACACACTCTTTCCCACTGGAATTGTGGGAATTTCATAGGTCTGTCCTCTCATCAAGAGCTGATAGATGTTATCAGTGAGATCCTTTGAAATTCTGCTGACCTCGCCACTGGAGATGATATACTCCAGATTTTCGACAGATGATGAACAGTAGTCCGTTTGTGTTCCCTGCTCTCTATGGAATATTGTCTCCATCAGACTGTCAACAATGTCGTTGATAGCCTGCATGTTGTCACCTAGTATATAAACCAATGAATCCAATGAATGTTCAGATATCGACTGAGAAGACATGGCCGCTAGTAATCTGTATGACTCACTGGTAATGTCCTCTGTAATACCATCTTGTCCTCTTGTGAAATCAGGAATCACAATGACATGGTCTGAGTGTGACATATGACGCTTGCACTTAAGTTTCTCCACCATGCGAATGATGTAAACTTTGGCAAAATTACCAAAGCTGCTTTGTTGGCCAGTAAATTCTCGTGCTGGTGTGGACTGTGAGGCAAAAAAGGCATCCAGCTTAGTCGCCACTGAACTTCTAGTAGTATCAGTCTGTTCAACAGTCTGCGTGTCTTGAACAATTGTTTTAACAATGTCAGACGCCGCAGCATCAGCTCTCAGAGAGATGCTGGATGGCAGCACAGCAGATCTGGCTTCTGAAACTGGACTGCCAACTTTACTACCAGTAGCTGAGCCAAGAGTCACGTTATTTCCACTGGCCAGCTGAACTGGGATTTCACACACAACTTTCGTGGCTGTTGTGACAAAGCTGTCAGAAGTCAATGCCTCCATGCATTCTGGTTGCAGAGGAGAAATGGACGCCTGACAGGAATCCTTCTTTAGAACCAAATCACAAGAAATAACTGACTCTGCTTCATTCTGGATCAAGGGAGCCGCCGTGCTGTCACCATCCTCATTTATGGGCTGCTGAGGCTTTTCGTGTGTGCACCATCCCTTCACTTTAACCAAGCCCCTCTTCAATATGGCGACAACATGAACCACCATATAGTGTAGTACACTGGTGCAAGAGATGCAGCCACTTACAAAAACAACCGGCTCCTCAGACTCCGAAACGGGGGTCTGGACGGCTGCAGATAGCACAGAGTTGACCTTCTGTGCAACCTCTTTCCCAACCAACTGGGTCAGTTTCTCCGAGTCGACAGATCTCTGCTCCTGGACCTGTAGAACAACAGCAAAACACTTCTGAAGGGAATCCCCGAGGCTGGCGTGGATGCACTCCTCCGGCACGCTGAAGAAATCCGTGACCTGAGACCCTTTGGGAGGGGACTCCCTCTCAGACAGCGGGGAAAGTATGCCATACATCCTGATGTAGCTGTACATCAAAGGCATCACAGCCTCCAGGAGGGATGTGGAGACCAACTGAACGATCCCCATGCACATGTCGGCCAGCAGAGTCCTCGTTGCACAGTCAACGGTGCCGGCCGCAATCAAACTCCACTGCTCTGGAGTCACTTCCTCCAAGCATGACGTAACCAGTGGGCGGAGGGTCTCTGGGTCAATCAGGGGGATTTCCAGAGCGTTGCACCTCTCGGATGTTGATTGGTCCTGGGCATTGTCCTGCTGATTCTCCTGAGCAGGTAATGAATTCTGAAAGAGAGTAAAGCAATATTAATATCATGTCATATTATGCATTTATAGGCATCGCTCCTATCAAAAAAAGGACAAAGACAACCTAATGTCTGCAGAACGATTACAGAGTTCTTCTCACTCGTCAATACTGTGCACAATTCACTCAACCATCTCTTAATATAGACATTCAGGCTCACGAGTTCTAGGTTGCCCTCGAAAAGCACAAGGCAACGTAGAGCTATATGCAATGTACGTGCAGCAACCACTACGAGTCCATTACATGTACTATATTGATGATAAAATGAATATCTATCAATCTTAACTCTTACTCTATATGAATTATTATAATGGTTGTGATGATTGTGAAAATATATAAAAAGGTAATTCAATCTAAAGAAACATTGTGGTTCTATATGGTTATATTTGTGTCCTGTTTTGATCATAGAAGCGAGCGTGCCTTTCTCCAGACAGAGGAGTTATGGCCTCTGGTCAGTACCAGTGTCCGTACGGGATGGTACTAGTCCAGGCCTATTAGTATTAACACTAAACCCCGCTGGGCCCGGGAAGAGCGCTACATCTACACCAATGGCGGAGCCACCTTGAGCATAGCGATGGCGGAAGCGCCGTTCGCGTCACTTACTTTGTTACCCATAGAGATGGTAAAGGTTGCTCCCACTTCCGATGACCCCGTTGTTTGTCCAACGTCTTCAGACCTGTCACCTCTGGCCGCTCTGGAACACTGACCTCCAATGCTGAGACAGCCTATCTCGGCAATATATCTACGTCACTAACGAGCCACTGTGACGTCAGAACACCGGGGGAATGTTGCGCAATCACTTCCGCATTCCATTTATTGCCTGCGCTGTTGCTTCCGGCTCACCTCTGAGTCGGCAACGTTTTGCACCTGGCTGCTTACTGGAGCTCCTACAGGGAAGATAATCGATCAAGATAAGCGACTAGAGCCAGAGCCAGAACCAGCACACTGGATACAGGATGTAAACTACATGTCCTGTCGTATATTCACAACTACGACGGTAAGAAAGGTACTACGATATTAACTTACTGACTACTAGCTAGATAATGTCAACTAACGTCAAGTACTGTCTGTCCAACGTTGGGTTACGCCGCTTTGTGCTTTATCCGCCGTTCATTCTCTCGCTGCAACGTCATTGTAATCTGTTTTCACAACTAACTTACCGGTAGCGTTGGCTAGCAACGTTATTTGCTACACGCAAATGTGTGTCATGGATGTGTACGATGTGTTGACGTGAGTAATAGAGATATAATTAACCATAAACATCTGTTTTATTCAGTGTCCAGTAAAAACAGGCTTACGGGGTCTCTGTGTTTTGATTTAAAGTGACTTCCTTCACAGTAAATGTTCTCTGTTAGGGTGTGAAGCCAGAACCCATGAACTCCATGGCCTTTATCAAGCCCCTCCCCCTCTGTTCACTTAAAAATACATGATGCCATTTGTTAATTTGCTGTATCTTTATTACCCCTTAGTAATGTGCTGTATTGCCATAACAATTATTTGTAGGGGTGGATTCTACAGAGGCATGGTGGGTCCAGTACCAGATCCCTGTATGTTCCGAATCACTGAGGCACCTGGGACCACTATGAACACGGGACCTGACGAGCCCCTTGTGGAAAGTACCGTCGGGTTGGTGCAGGAGTGCAGTGTTCCGTCCTATCGGCAGCCAGTTTTGACATCCCGGAACATCACACTACACGGTGACTCGCCACTAACACCGCCCTTGCCTCTGGAGGGGTACGTTATGTCAGAAGAGGAGCTGCTACACCTCAACAGCTTGGCCGTAACAATGGAAATGGCTCACAGACTACAGATCACATGCTTTAGAAAGTATTCATGAATGTATAATTTTGCTTTTGATATAGGCTAGCCTTTTTTACTCCTGTAATGTGACTGTTTTACTCTTGTATCATAAATGATTTCCAACAAACAGACAGATGGCTATGAAGATGGCATATTATTTCACGGAAAAACAATGCTGGTTTATTTTGCACATGATCTCACACACACATCAACTCTCAATAAGTCAAACTAAATTAATGTCTGCAAGACTGTGTACCGTTTTCGGATATGTAAGAGATTATGTGCAGAATAGGTAATAAATAATAAATCAGCATTGTTTTTCTGTGAACTTCTCCTTTAGTGCTTGTTCACTGAAAGTATGTCCTGATGAAGTAAACTAATATGTCTTCCATCTCCATATAAAGCTTCAGCGGAGATAGTGGGTCATAGTTGGATGTTGTTTTTAGTGCCTGTTTGGAATTGAAAGCCCCCTCCCATGTGACTCCTTCAGGAATGGAGGCAAACTGTTCAACTTGAAGAATGTTCAGAATAAATGATGCACTGGAGATTTTCTATTGTATTTAGTCTTTCCTTTTTACTTGGGAATCAATAATTAATTACATATTCACATTGATTGTTCTTCAGAATAATCATATTTTCATTACAATAAAATAAAAACCTAAAGGACATTGGAGTGGTCTGGAGTGCTAACATCAGTACATTTCATTAGTGGAAGGGAACAAACAAATATATCGACAGTTATGCTGATAATGAAACCTATATTCTTGAATTAAAGAGTTGTATAAGTAAGTAAAATATGATAGAATGTTGGAGAATGACCAACGATCATATTTTCTCTGTCTCTATAGTCTGTTAACACTCCATTTACAATACAGGCAGCCATGGCGTTCTGGACAAAATCATATTTGACAATAAAAACATGGTCAGGGAGAGACACTATATTATGGTCCTTGATATGTATATGGTTGAGAATATTTGTTCCAAGTATTTTGTATGAATACAATTATAATGCTAATCATACCACACACACATATATATGTTGTGTTTTGGCTATGTCACTATTTTGTTGCTCTTGTATATATATATTTTTAGAACGTGTTGTATACTGTGCGTGTGGGGGAGAGAAAAATATGAACTGCGCAGGTCAGTGCGCAGTTGACGCTCGCGAACACTCGAAGCGCAATCCCCGTCGCGCGCGGAACAGCTTGTTGTCAGGCGGCCGCTAATGAAAACGCAGTAAGCTGCGTCGGGTTGCGCGAACACCGGTGTCTTCCCGCTTAGGGGCGTCACACTACTGAAAACACATCCGGAAACAAGATGACCGACGCTTGGTAAGTAACGCTTGAGCTCCATCTTAGATAAGTTCCGTTGTCTCGTACAGAGATCGTTAAAGCTAAACTTCCTTCACACGTTGGGCAGTTCAGAGTGTCCGTGGCTGCTGGAAGAGTTCGGCGCACAGCCAGGACACCAAACGGCACTTCGTACACTCGACTAGACTGCGGAGGCCGGTGGCGAGCAGTGCGAAGCAGTGCTAAAAGTTGAACATGTTAGTACAATAATGTACTACTTGGTCTGTATCTGTATGCCGAATTAACCAGTGGACACTAGTGGGTTGTTATAGGTCGTAAACCAAGTTCTACGAGGTACTTCTGTTTGCCAACAAGCGAGGACACAGAAAAGTGGTGTATTTATTAAATGGAGTTTCGCGTCATGGTTACAGGAGAGAGAACGGAACCTATCGGGGCTTCATCCAGCTGCGCGTGTGTCACATCTTTCCCCGGTAGCGTCGACTCGGCACGAGTAGACGTCATTAGACACCGATGGCGCTTTCTCTCTCTCTCTCTCTCTCTCTCCTCAGCAGCTCTGAACCAGCTGGAGCCATCAAGGCCATAGACAGGCAGTCTGTGCACCAGATCTGCTCCGGACAGGTGGTGCTGAGTCTGGCCACTGCCGTCAAGGAGCTGGTGGAGAACAGCATTGATGCGGGGGCCACCAATGTCGGTACGCACAGATGCGGCCTCCACACGGTTCTCACTTCCGGCGCTGTGTGTTGTGTGAATGGTTAATCTGCATCACGAACAGTGTCACATTGTCACATCCTTGCGTGTTCCAGATGTCAGGCTGAAGGATTGCGGAGCCGAACTAGTGGAAGTGTCCGACAATGGCAAAGGAGTGGAGGAAGCCAACTTCGAAGGACTGAGTAACCGACACCTCCTTTC
>OMOT01034098.1:3902-19543 GCA_900312575.1 Acanthochaenus luetkenii
GTTCCACTCCACCGGTCACAGTTAGCCCGCAGGACACCTCTCTAGCTCTTTCTCCATCTCTCTCTCTCTCTCTCTCTCTCTCTCTCTCTCTCTCTCTCTCTCGTCATTAGCCAGGGAGGCATTAAAGCCAGCTTAGCATCACTGTTGATATCTGTTGGGTCTATATTTAGGCCTGGTAATGAGGCCTGTTCTGTTGTTTTATGAGGTTTCACATTCTAACCACATTTAGGTCCAACATTAACTTGACCCACTGTGAACTACTCACCCTGAGCATGTTTATATGCAGCATCTACATTTGTGCAGATGCTGCCTTTCACCATACAGAAAGTGACTTGAATCACTCACTATATTTGTTGTTGATGCCACTCAACCTCTATACAATAACATTAATTGATACCCTATTATGTGATAAGAGCATCTTTCATAAAGGCAGTGTAATAATCTATCTATTGTGTCTGTGGTTTATGCACACACACATTCATGTGGATGTTTGTCTTCTGCGCGTGCATGTGCACGTTTGTTAGTATGCGTGCATGAAAGTGTGTGCACATGCATGATCATAAGGCACACGTGTATGTGTGTGTGTGTGTATGTTGTGTGTGTCTGGGCAGGGCTCTCCTCTCCTGTGTGTTTAACCTTGAACACAGTGGTGCAGCTACAGAAGCAGACGGTAGAGGACATCCAGAATTACAATGGGTGATGGTTGATGTGGTTTTTCCTACAGAAGAACAGCAGGGAGCGAGAGACTGACAGACTAGCGCTGCTCAAATGGCAGCCAGTATCTTCGTAAGGCACCTCACACCTCCAAAACTGTGATACATAGGCATGCCTCCTAATCCGTCTATCTTCCGTTCAATCCATATCCGTTGTGAAAGAAAAAAACGGAACACTATTTTGTTATCATGTTTTTTCATATACAAAATATAAATACAAAATGTGATTGTTTTATTTTAAATACGCTTGCAAAACATGAAGTGCTTTTTCATTTGTGAACTTCCAACTAATCCAAACACTGCCAAAGGCCATCAGCAGGGAGAGATACTGTAGAATCTAAAGTGATAAGAATTCACTAATCTACGAAAGAAGTCAACTAAAGACGACCAAAAAAATAGCGTATTATTCACAGCCCGGTATGACTGCGGTCAAGTGAGCTGTCTCTTGAGAAACCGTGATCCAGCCAGTCGCTCTTTATATTGTGTTGCGCATCTAATAGTGTCTTTACGGTACCCAGCATTGAGTCAAAATAACTGTATTCTCGTTTGGTCAAATATACGTTTTTTTCTGGTTGTAAATCAGTGGAATAATTTACGCGACCGAAAACTGTTGTTTAACAGGCAGCTCAATAGTTTCATTCTGTGTCACGCTGCTCCGTGTTTGTTTGTTATTCCAGTCCACGTGTAGAGAACGTAAAGTGGGTCAGGAATGACGTGAAAGCAGTTCTGTAGCTTTTTGGCAACAATGGCTATAGAAATAATAGAGGAACATATCTACCGATAGACATTTTTCTCACGTCCCACCGTATAAAATCGTCATATCCAACAGCCCTATACCTTCCTTTCTATCCTCTTCATCCCTGCCTCTGACTCTTTATCTGGGCTGCCCGTCCCTCTTCTGTACTTTTCCCCTTTCCATTTGAATGAGTGCTCATTGTTGTCTTTGTGCCCCAGAGTTTTCGTCTAGAGTGGTTTGCATTAATTTGCTGACAGTGTCTAGTTGGTATTTGTACAATATCCTTACATGGAACTAGTTTGAAAAATGCAGTTTTCATCAGATAGGTGTGTCCCGAGCTGGACCAGGAGCATTACATTCATGGACAGGTCATTGAAAATGTGAAAAATGCATCCAATGATTAGATTTTCTTTCTGTATTGCCTGTATTTTTACAAATATTGTTTGTTTTGCTCATTTGGTTTGGGAGATGGGAATTAAAATTCCGTTTTTTTGTTGTTGCTGTCTTGCCTCCTCTCCTTTGCGGTCTCCTGTGCCCTACAACCTAGACCACAGTCTCCAGAAAAACACCATATCCAGTTTCTGATACCTCCTTAACGCCCGCGTGAAGGTCAGCGGAGAGGAGGCAGTGAAAAGGGTATAGAGGGCAAAGTGGGCATACAGATGTAGTCATTTAGACACAAGCCAGGCTTCCACCGAAATACCAAATATGACAATCAAAGTTCCTTAGTGACGGAAAATGCATTTCTTGAAGTCTGCATGACGTCTCCTTCCATATTTGTGCTTGGTGTTTTTTGATGTGAGCATGTGAGCATGTTTGGAAAGGTCTGTCTTAAACCTGCATTTCAGAAGTTCGCTTAAAAGTCATTTGACAGTTGGATTGAAAGTCAGGGCGTAGAGGGTGTTTGTATATATTAAAAACAGGGATCATGCATGTGGCAAGTGGTGCACTGGTGTGTAGGTGTCGTGTGTGAAGACTGGGTGGTAAAGGTGAACTGAAATATTTAAAGGTGTGCATCACCTGGCGAGGGCGAAGAAGCTCCGTTGCTCTGTCTTTCTCTCTCTCTACCTCTACTTCGCTCATGCATACCAAATATGGAGATGTATTATGCATGTAAAAAAGACAGAGGCACAATTGTATTTACATAATGCAGATATAAACGTACATGCAAACACATACCTGTACGTTCGTAAACACACACAACGTGTAACATTTCAAACTGTACACGGTATCAAGCTTTGACCCGCCACATTTTCCTTACAGGTGTCGTCCACTATCCCCTCCTAACATTTTTCCCCCTCCTCTCTCTGTCTGTCCCTCCCTCCAGCGGAGCCCCTCCCTCTGATGGACCTGTGTCGGCGTGCTGCCCGCATGGCGTTGGGTCGGGAGCGGCTTCAGGAGATCGAGAGCCTCCCTCTGCCCCAGACCCTCAAGAATTACCTCCAGTACCAGTGACTAACACACGGCCTGAACCAGTACAACAGAGTCAACTGGGACTACAAGGTCACAAACCAGACCAACATAAAATCAAAGATGGATGTATGAAAGAAACATAGATTGAAGGATGCAAAGAGGGAATGATGGATGACAAACAGGCGTCCGCAGGCAGAATGTCCACGCTGAGAGCGCTATAGCCCTGCTATAGATGGATGGATAGAAAGACTGGTAGATGAATGATGACACCTGGTTCCTGGTTTCACTCAAACAAAGGATAGAATGGAGTTTTTCGGCTGCTTTTTCATCCATTTTGGACTTTGGATCAATTATTGACGATGGTGTCTCATCGGTATCTTGCTCATCCAGAAAGAGAATCCATCTTCTGGTGGCATGGTGTGGTTAAGTGGTGAAAGAGATGGTGATTTTAGCACCATAAGGCTACTGCCACCTACTGATAACAATAAAAACTGCGCAAAGAAAGCACATAAACTAACCTATCCCTGGAGGCCTTTTTGACATAGATGACCATATCATTGCTACTGGCTACTATTCTATATACCCATGGTCTCCCCTGGCGTAGGTGACAGGGACATTTCCCGAGACCTTTTAGCAACAACCCTACAGAGCCCAGTTTTCCAAGAGGATTTTAGCACTAGTGTCATCTTTGTCCAATTGAAATGGGGCCAACCAAAAGCTCATACATTACATTACATTACATTACATTACGGCATTTAGCAGACGCTTTTATCCAAAGCGACTTACAGTACATATCATCATTACATTACATTACATTATGGCATTTAGCAGATGCTTTTATCCAAAGCGACCCACACATCATCATACCGTTTGCAGAGGCAACCATGCAAGGCGCCAACCTGCTCAACGGAAGCAATTTGGGGTTAGGTGTCTTGCTCAAGGACCCTACGAGAGTTGTATCATACTGCATACAGAACAGTACAATTGATCCGAAAAATGGCTGCAAAGTGTATGCAAAGTCCCCTCATGAACAAAACAGCATGCCAAACATACCTTGCTTTTTGCATACATTTGACGTCATTGCTATTAAAGAAACAAACTGGAAATATAGCTTGCTGTCTAAATTAGTGTTAAGTTGCACTGAGAACACTTCCTCGCAGTACACACAATCGTACAAAGTATTTTATACCAAGCTGTGGGTACAGACATGTATGCCGTAGGGTACGGAGGTTGTACACATGTACATTTTGTATGCTGTAGGAGCTTTAGCTCACGGCCCCACAGTGCTAACATGCTGTTGGCAATCCAGGCTGGTGTATGAGGAGCCTCACCTGCTGTAGTAGCCCTCTACTGTAGCCCGCTGGCACCCAACAGCATCTGTCTGCTCTCCACACTACGGTCTTAATAACCACAAAAAGGACTGGAGCAGATCTAGTCTCACTGGATCTATGTATTCTAGTTATACCGGATCTATGATGAAGGGTGTAGTAAGTAGACAACTACTGCTGCTACAGCGGCGTGGCAGATGTGTGGCTCAGAAGAAGATGTGGGTGACCAATGCACAACCGCACATATACACACACACACACATACAGACATACACGCACACTGTAGACCAATCGTCTTTTTATTTCCTATGAAAGGCTTGAGTCACTTTTTTACTTCTGAGTTTGTATCCTACATCATTATTATTATTATTGTGAGTTTGGAGTCTGATTCTGATGATGATAGAATGATGAAGTTGTTTTGATGTTTATTTATCATGAGCTAGTTCCATGTTTTTGATCATCGATGGTTACATTCAGGTAAATTGAATGGAAAGACGATGGTGATGATGGGAGAAAGGAATCCGTTTTTTGTAAAACCCAATGCTGCTTTTGTTGTTGTTATTATTATTATTATTATTATTAGTCCTGGTGGTGGTTTTATCTCTTATCTCCATCAGTTGGGATGGAGAGAGAAGGGCCATTCAGAAAAGTAGTAGAATGTATGGACAGACGGTGCCGTTGAGACTTTTAACGGATGTGAAATGTGAATAAAAGCCAAGTGAATTTGAAATGGTTCTAGAAAGTTTCTTTTGTCACTAGCCCCGCCCTCTCTCTCCGCCTCTCTTTCTGTATTTTCCCATGTGAGCATGTACATGTGCTTACCGTGAGTAAAGACAAATAAAAGAAACCATTTTTTAATGTATGGCATCGTCAGTGGTGTTTATCTGACAGAGAGACCCACAGTCGTGCTCTGGAGAATCCGGTTCAACCCCAAGTCCACGTGTGGATGTTTGCACCCCTACACCTCAGCTGACCATCCCTCCTTTTCATCACTTTGTATTACATCTTTCACTGTATTCATAACTCATTCTCTATCTTTCTTCTGTCAGTAGTATTACTCTTGTCACATGGGGACTCACTAGAAACCGGTACATGGTTCATTTTGGGTCCTACCACAACACCAGCATCTCTTGGCGCATGAGAGACATCATCATATCCTAACTACATCATATACATACATCGTTGCATTTTACGTGACAAGATTTTTAGAAATGCTTCCTAAAATATATATACATTACAGTCATCCAAAATACAACACACGTTCCAAAATAGGCCTCATTAATATATAGGCAACTTGAGCATCTGAGCCGGTGTAGCACTGGCAGGTTTTTATTATCAAGATCAACGTTTAAAAATGATGTACTTTGATGTACTTACGCACATCTCTCTAATCAAATTGAATTTGCAGTAATTTTGTATGAACCGGGTTTACCTGATTTATACATGACTGGACATGAAATATGAACTTTGTCATGTACTGTAGTACTTACTGTACCTATTTAAACCCCAGTAACCAAGTAGATCTGATACTGGGTCCCATCTAACCCATCATGTAGCTCACGTTGACACCATGGGTTCAAGTCAGCCCCCACCTCCCATCTTTCCTGTCACTCCTCCCTTTATGCTACTACTGTATTTAGTAAACAAGCAGAAATGACCTTTAAAAACCTTTAGAACCCGTAAAAAGAAAAATCCAAGAAAAAAAAAAGCACATTTATTAAAAAGTATCCTTTGCTATGACACTCAAAATGGAGCTCATGACATGATTTAGAAAGGCACACACACACACACACACACCTGCCTATAAGGCCCCACAGTTGACAGTGCATGTCAGAGCAAAAACCAAGCAGTGAAGTGGAAGGAATTGTCCGTCGACCTCCGGGACAGGATTGTCAGCAACAGCTGGCACCTACCATCATTTGATATCAGCATAGGGGGGGAACATATAGGGGATGTGGACATGTCATCATTTGTGAAATCAGCCCTTTTGCTCAGATTTGTATTGAATGGCCACAGTACACACAGACACACCCCAAAAAGTACTGTGGTATCAAATGTATTTTTACAAATGAATATGAATATTGACCATGGTGTATATTGAATACTGAGCCATACGCCCCTGATGGATACAACTTTCTAAGTAGAAACGACAAATACAGAAAATGATGAATACAGAAATGTGGAAACCTTTAAGATCAAATGTGATCGTAGGCCAAGCATGTTTCATGAATGAGGCCCATTGTCTTTGTCTTCATCAGTACTATCGTCTGACACGTCCCCACCCACATTTTTACATGTTCACATTGTGTCACCAAGTAAATGAAAAGCACATTTTGAATCAGCATTGTTTGCACATGTCCTCACTAAGTTTTAGCTGTGTACCAAATGTCCTACATACAGCTGTCACTTTCTTTCGCCCCGTGTTTGTTCCTTGGTTTTAGGACATTTTCTTGCCCTTACACTAAGATCAGTACAGACAGAGTACAATGTGAACGCATCATCAACTTCTGTTGTACACCTCAAGAGTCTGAGCTGTACTGCTGTTCCCAAAAAGTGCGACTCCCCCTATTGAAACGAGGAGGGATCTGTGAGGGATGCTGAAAGGATCCTCACCTGTTCTCCAGCTTTGGTGCGTTTGAAAAGTAAATGGCGTCTGTGTTAATATTTACACCGTACACGTTGTGACAAACTATAATGCCTATAAATACTGTTGCCCAGAAATACTGCACAGTATAGGCCTGTTGATCAATCACTTAAGACACGTGACATGTTACAGTATAATGTGTATTAAACAAGGAGGACAGCCATGTAGATTCTAAAACAAGTATTTATTGGTCAATATACAGAAAGCACTGGGATGACCATTTGAGAGAAAGGAATCCCAACCATTTTGTTTACAAAAAGAAAAAGAAACAGATATATAAAATAACTGTCTTGAGCATTTTTACAGGGTTTGTTTTTCTCTTAAACTGCTTTTACGATGCACAATAGGGGAAAGGGGAAATGAGGCAATGTTGTCTCACAATGATGACATCACGATCACAGGTGCTTAAAGGCCAACAGAGGGAAGGAAAGGTGGTCGGTAGAAGTAATTACAAAACTCGCAGGGAGTAATAGCCACTGATACTGTCCGAACATGGAAAATGGAGGGTTTGGAACTGATTTTTCTAATCTTTTGCACACCACATATTGATGTGCAAAAGCTCTTGATGGCATTTAAGTTGATCTACGCATATGTACTGTAATGAGGTCACGTGACAAACCAAGGCAGGTGAACTACTCGTTTCCTCTGGACCTGGGAGGAATCATCATCAATGAAAGTCTCCACTTCTGCTTCTAGTTCTGGTGCAGCTGCACAGTACCTCACCTGTGACGGGAGGTGATCGCTTGATAACGGCAATGAAATACACATTCACCCCTTTACTATTACTGCAACATCCAAGCCAGGTTTCTCTGTCGGTGTTCACCCTACTTCAATTGTTTGTTACATCAGATTCGGTGTATTGGTAATTGTTACTGGGCCCTTTCTTGCAGAGCGGGATCAGGCTCCCTTTCCTTTGACAGAGTCGCCCTGGCTAACCAATACCCTCTCTATCATTACAGCCACTGGAAACGATGGGTCGAACCTACATTTGTGCTAAGAGATAACTTGTCTGGGATCTCGTTTCCCTTAAGTATATAAGGGCTAAGATGCATTTGGGAAACCCAGCACTGATCACACAGATTTCAAGAAACAGGAAAGTATTAGAAACACATTGGGTTAAAAGAAGAGAACAGAGGATATACACTGAGTGACAGTACAGCTACGCTATACCTACCATATATTGATATAAAAACATACAAGTACTAAGTAGTTTCTTTCTTTTTCACCATGTCATGGGAGAAACATGCAGAGAAAGAATGAAACTAAGAAAGAACCAAAGGAATATATCAAAATGTTAAGATCAGTTTGCAGATACACCTCACTGTTATATGAATCTTCCGTTAAAACAATTTGCCAACCCCTCAGACGATCTGATAAAAAAATATTTTAAACAACACAAAACTAATCTGAGAACATATTTCATTGCAAATATTAAATGTTGCAAAGAAACACAACATCCCTGTTTTTATGCAACAAAGATAACTTTTGCGTCAACATATAAAAAATGTGGTTCCAGATTGTTTGGCTCAGAAAATCAAACGTGTGGAATATGTTTTATTGTAATTTTAATAATTTTCTTAAAATCAGAATTTGAACTGATTTCAACAGCAAAACTTATTTCAGCACATACAAATGAGCGACTGAGAAGAGTGTGTTTGTTGGACATTCACCATACATTGATTATGATGTGAACAATAACGTGGAAACTGAGCTGGTTTGGCGGTAGCTCTGACTTTGTCCAGCAGGGGAAGATGTTTCATTAAAAATGGCAACACAGAGTGGTTGAGGGTATTGTTCTCACAACATATCGTCAATCATTTTACCAGGGATTGTGTGTGTGTTTATGTGCCTGTAAGTGTGCATGCGAGCATGTTTGTATGACATAGTGAGATGGGGTGTCTGTGAGTGGTGTGTGTGTGTGTGTGTGAGAGAGAGAGAGATGAAGAGAGAGTGTGTGTGTGTGTTCGTGTGTGGGGATCAATATGTTATGGAGGAACTGTCCCACTCAAGTTTTCCCTTCTGCTTCCTCTCCTTCTGTTCTTCTCTCTCTTCTTCCTCTTCTTCCTCTTCTTCCTCCTCTTCATGTTCTTCCTCTCTAACCTCCTCCTGCAGAGTCTGAGGTCCTCCGATGTTCTAGAGAACAGAGCAAGGCTCACTAAGGTTATCAGATTGATCCCAAACCAAATGAATATACTAAAGTGATTTATGTGTGAGATGCATCTGAACGAATTTAACGAAATTATTTTTCAAATACATGAAAAACAATCCAATATGGACTCCATCCGCTTTCAGACAGAACAACGATGTAAAAGGTCTGTATTGTATGTATGAATGTGTGTTACTGTACTGTCAAAACACGTGTCCATACAGTCATGCATGCATACACCACACATACACACACACAAACGCACACACACGCCCCTCTAGTCATTGCCTAGGGCGTTGTAAACACAATCATAAACTGTATGTGTGTGTGCACACACTCCTATACCCGCACCGTTCAGCGTTACCTCCATGGGGTTGACAGTGATGGTGAGTGTGGCGTTGTTCCAGTCCACCTCACTGTCCTTGACCCCGTCCTCCTCTTCCCTGGACCCCTCCTGATGTGTGGCATGGATCCTGTAGATGCCGATCACCACAATCACCACCAGGGCTGCGATACAAACCACGATCACAACTGTGGCTGCTGGAGGCGCTGCTCCTGGAGAGGGAGGAGAAGAAGAAGAAGGGGAAGCGATACCTTTGATTTGATATATTATGCTATATTATATGATATGTTATATTTAATGGGTAAAGAGCTGAGTGTAGGTGTACGTAAACTGCCACAGTACTCTGACTCTAGGTAGCCAAATAAATTTAAGCACATTGGTGTCCCTTGAGATACACCGTTTCCCTTTTGTGTGTTATGTTTAATCTATAGTCTTTGCCCCAAAAGTTTGAGTATTAAAACAACATGTATTTGGTTTTAACAGGTAACAAGAAAAAAAGTACACGGGTGTTTAGAAAATATATAATATATTTTATATACGTATAAAATTCTGTTCTAGCTACATTTTAATTATATATGTGGCTTACCTGACATGTGTGAGTTGAGAGTGTGTATCATGAGTGGGTGGTGCACAGGTCTCAGGTACTGGGATTGGGCAGCCACATGATTGACATGCTCCACAGGCGCTGAGTGGTGCAGAACGCTGACCTAAAGGGGCGGGACAAAGAGCTCAGATAAGGTTTTAGACAGAAAAAAGATGAAGAGAACGACGGCAATGTGAGCAGTGAAGAAAAACAGAAAGAGGTCGCAAGGCGATCTGATGTGCGAGGTGAAAAAAGAGAAACAAAATAAATTGACTGAGCACGAGAAAGAGTGAGAAAGATCGATAGACGAATAGGATGGGGAGGGGAGGAGGAGCAGAAGATGAAAGATGGATGACAGATGAGAAGGAGAGGATTTCACAGAGCGGGGAGAGGAAGAGAGAGAAGCAACCAAGCAAACGAGGGAGTGTGCAAGAGAGTTGAACGATGATGGATGACAGTAATAATAAGAATAACTTTATTTATATAGCACTTTTCTAAACAACTTACAAAGTGCTTTACATTAAAATAAGAGACAAGAAGGATAACAATTACAAAAGAAAACAACAACACGGGACAAGCAAAGCAAAAATATAGAATACAACTATAGTTGGAACAAATAAAACAATCAAGACAAAGATAAAGAATAAATCACTACAAGTATGAGAAGGCCTTCGTACGATGTGGAGTACTGACCTCCAAACTGAAGTCGTTGCTGGTGTAGCGTCCGTTGAGTTCGGAGCAAGAAAGCCTGAACCTCCTCTCACTCAGGGTGGCAGGTCGCCAGTTCCTGTAGTGCACCTGTCTCAGCGCCTGCTCATAGTGGGCCATGGAGTCCACGCCTTGCACACACAGCAAAGGCAACATGATACTATAGTCTAAAGCTTTCAAACTACTGCAACATCATGTCAATTGAATAAGTCATATTGTAATACGGTAGGACGGGAATTGATTTCAGGGCCCATAATGTCCAATAATATTTCCAATAAACTGCCGTTGATTGTCGATTGCGTTTCATAATGTCTGTCCACCAAGTGGCACTACCGCCGCACACCCCACCTGTCTTATCACCAGTCCGCCCCCCACCTACCATATATGGATATTCCTGAGCTGGAGTTGGTGGCGTCCAGGTGTTTTCCCAACAAAGCACTGTGATGAATCTCCAGACTCTCTCTCTCGGGATTCAGTTCCTCCCCAATCACCAATACATCACAGTAGTCCAGGTTATGCATCACCTCCATCACACCTTGCCTGTGGGCTGTATCCGTGGACATGAACTCACAGATACACGGGTACGTGTGCAAATAGATGTATAGTTATAGAACGCCAAATATCCAGTTCACATAAAGGCATACGTGTGAGAACAAAATCGTCTTACCGAGTCTACATTTCTAGAGCAAAAAATAAATAAATCCACCAATCAAACTTTATGTGAAATGAATACACTTATCTATATGCATGTGACTCTCAGGACACAGTACTGACTGTAATCATATTGTAGTGATAACTGTAATAACATACTATTACGAGACTGTAATAACGTGAGAATAACACAATATCAAAGGGTAACCGCTCCACTCACATCCACTGAGCGGTGAGTTGTCTCCCTTGATCACGGTGCTGGTGATGCGTAGCTCCTTGAAGGGGGCCACGCCCAGCGGACCCCGCAGGTCACTGGCAGGCCTGACGAGTCGATCCGATCCCGTGATGGTGATCCGTGGCTCGCTGGGCGGCAGGACCATTACGACTGCCGTGATGTCTGGGATGGAGAGACACGTGTCCTCCCCAAAGCACCTGGGAAACAGAAGGAGAGAAGAGAGATCACAGGACAGCTAACCTGAGTAACCTGTTAAAAACAAGACACACTGAACATCTGATAAAACATTCCCAATCATTACTATAGTACAGAATAATTTTTTTGTTGGCACGCAGACAATTAAAATACTTGCTATATGTCCGCTGAATTTTAGCATTCTCAAATCTCTCCTGTCTGATTCTTTAGTATTCCCCTTTATTTGCAGAGCTCAACATTTCATATAGTTTTATGGATTTCATGTATGCACTTATACAGTATTTCACTTTTGTATAGAACTGCTTATGTTTCTCACACTGTCCTGGTAATTAGTTGTACTTTTCCTTTTAATGTCTGGTGTCTGAAAATGTGTCACCTTTGTTTCTGTGCCATGTATCATGTTTTTCAAGGGGTTAATTTGTCATATTTGTATGTATTGATAAAGACTGGCCGAGTGTATTGAAAAAAGAAACGTTGCAACAAAGTGAAACATCACTTTAAAACATGAGGTGAACGCAATTAGCCCGAACCTCTGCTTTGTGAATGGTGCTACATTACTGACACACTGGTGAGAACTGGCTCTATTCCAGCCTCATTACTGTTCAGGAGGAGAAAGAGAGAGGGAGAGAGAGAGAGAGAGAGAGAGAGAGAGAGAGGGAGAGAGAGAGTAAAAGAGACAAACACAGAGAGGAGTCCGAAAAGTCTCCCCGGATGCTAAATCAGCAAGTAATTATACTTTTCACATGTGGAGGCAAAGTGCTCTTCACTTGTTCATTTACTTTCCCGTTGACTGACGAGGAACTGGCTGCTTTGCTGAGGGCATCAATATGATGCTTGAGCTGAGTGACTGGTACTTTGTGCTATCGCATATTAAGATTCCCTGCTTCCACCCAAAACCATAGTACAAAGAGTTTGAACAAGTGTGAAACACGGGGATGATACGGGGTGTGTGCGTGTTTGTCCATCCACCTGTATGCAATCAAGTAAATGTACTTGGTCTCACAAGCCACTACTCATAACAGCCTTATTTTAAAACTATGGAGAGGGAGTTTAGATTGCACTTTATTGATCCCCTAGGGGAAATTCCGGTGTTACAGCAGCAATTGGCAGAACAATGCCAGTGAGGTGTAGCATAATAAATTGTTTCTCATGCTAACTGTTTTCAAGCTCAACAACATCTCAGGCTCTGTCCCAATCTCCAATGTCATTTGGAGCAGTAAACAATGTTGTGCCCCCCCTAACTGGAAATCAGATTCCATGTGGTTCCCCCTGTTTAGACAGCATTACAAATAAAAGTCACATATTTTGCACCAGTGTGAATCTAGCTGTCTTCCTGCTACTAGTCATGGCTCACCATTATAGTCACACCAATACAACCTGGTACTAAAAAACTAACAATATTGTTATTGCCTCTATCAAATGTCTGTTGAATGTAAAGGAGGAGCCATCTCTCTTTATCTAGAGGGGAGCTGTGACGTGTTGTTCAGAGTTAGACAAACCCTGTTACTGCTCCTCTAGCTCGCCTCGCCTTATCGACAACACACGTCCAAGCTGAGTTGACCTGCCTGCGTTCGCTGCTCAACAAATGAACAGGCAACAATCAAGTTGATCTTATCTGATCTGATCTACTGGAGAGGTGTGGCGACATGATGGGCAGACACATAAAAGCATACACTGTGAGACACACAGACAAGCACCCACATATGCACACACACGTGCGCGCAAGTACACACAAGCAAGCATACATGTGCACACAGGTCGCTTGATGATGAACAAGCACTTGACAAGTGGAGAAGCAGAAACTGAAATACACACACACACACACACACAAGCATGCACACGCACATAAAAGAGCACAAGGAAAGCAGAAGCAGTCTGTAATACAGATGAATTATACAACAGTAACACAGGAAGAGATGCAAAGAAAGGGTGAGAATATTAATGATAGAATAGACAGAAGTAGAGAAAGAAAGGAAAGGCTATATTTTGGGAGGTTAACAGAGAGACAAATAGAGGAAGGAAGGAAAGTGGTGAAATATCGGCTGGATATCCCAAATCTTATGAGATAAATTCTGACTGTCTGAATCTGATTAAAACGTCACAGATGTGTCCCAGCAGAAAGTAAATATCTGCTTTTGAGGCGAAAAACGACAAAGAGGCAAAAGGTTTTCATTCAAATACCCAACTACACCAATCTAAGGGTGGCACCACATTCTAATCATGGGTTATCAACTCAGAGAATCAACCACTGTGTGTCTACAAAATCAAAATGCAGAAGGGTAATGTCAGCATTATCGAGCCAAGTCTGCTCACTGGTCACACCAACTCAAATATACGGCTAGCAACATTTGTGTCTCAATTATTTCAAACACTACAGGAGAAAAGGGGGGAAAAGTAAGAGACAGAGAGAAAGATACAAAGAGAGCTGTAGAGACAGGCAATATGCGCAAAGGCTGAATGTGACCGAAAAGGTCGCTGGTTCGAAACCCCGGACCGTCTGTGGAAAATGTGGGTTGGGAAAGTGAAACAGTAATGCTTTCCCCCTCCCTAAACTTCCACTGATGTGCCCTTGAGCAAGGCACTTACCCCCCCAGCTGCTGCAGTGGAGCTGCTCAGTGGCCAACAGTAGAAGGCTTTGGTTGTACTGGGAAGCTGCCAGGTGTGAATGTGAGGAACTGTATGAATGTGAAGCAGGGTGTTGTTGGAAAAGAGCAACCGTGGTCAGTCGACTTTGTGCTCCAACGTGTTCGGGTGTACTCACTGCACTGTGGTGGCGATGTGTAGCCGGCGGAGGCCTGAGGTGGGGAACTGGCGAGAATTGATGTAGGACACTTTGGTCATGGCTGTGTTGATGCTATCCAGATCCTCTCCTTCCACCACAAGCACCGACTGGGCTGGGTTAAAATGGAACTGGACAAACAGACAAACAGACACACACACAGAAATTAGCAAACAAAAACCAATTCATACACACACACACACACACACACACACACCCCATGTGCACACATACACACACACAGCAGAAGCCAAGCAAAAATAGATAAACTCGGTTCACTTAATGAGGAAATGCAAGTACATCTCAACTGCAATTTGACACAACATTTCCACAACAAAAAGGGGTGATGACAACATTAAATAAATATGTCTAACAGCTACATGGAACACATACATTCATTTAAAGGCTTCAAACTTCACCATCTAAATAGCCTCAAAGTGAGATCCATGAATCCTGGCCATGTTGAGAAAGTTGAGAATGCAGCAGTCTCAGTTATCCTCTTAATATAATGTGAAGGCAGCCGAACGGCCATATTCTAATGTACAAGTCAAGTGGACACTTGAATAAGTGTCAAGTGGCTGAGTTCAGTTGTGAGTGTGTGTGTGTGTGTTTGTGTGCATGTGTAATTTTGAATGTGGGCATACATGCCTATGTATATACAGTATATGTGTGTCCCTACCTATGCATACATCATGAACTTGTGTGTAGGAGAGTGATATACAATGGATACTAAGAATGAATGCCTGCAAATGTGGTGTGTGTGCTGTGTATGGGTATTCCTGTCTCCTTCTACCTTGATGTCCTTCGCTAGGCTTTCAAGGGAGTTAATATCAAGGCCTTCCTTGCAGGCCTGCAAACAGGAGATAACCTTCTGGGTTTCGATGCGGCCTGGTCGGATGGTCAGACCCGACAGGCTGCCACGGAAATACTGGGTGAACCTTGGGGTCGCAATCTCACCACCTGATGGGAAGGAGGGGAGGGGCAATGAGAGGAGAGGAGAGGAGAGGAGAGGAGAGGAGAGGAGAGAAGAGAAGAGAAGAGAAGAGAAGAGAAGAGAAGAGAAGAGAAGAGAAGAGAAGAGGAGAGGAGAGGAGAGGAGAGGAGAAGCAATATAAGAGTGGTGGTAGAGGAGAACCGAAGGGAGGAGACAGAAGAGAGAATGGGGAA
>OMOT01034117.1:2827-16685 GCA_900312575.1 Acanthochaenus luetkenii
AACTCTACCTTCTGTGAAGGTCTGCCCCTGCAGATTAACAAGCAACGGTGAAGCCCTTTTTTGGGAGCGGAAGGGCACTGGTCTTGCTCCTTTATGGTCTCGGGCAGTGGTGTGTCTTCTTCTCCCCTCACTGTGTTTTCCTCTGAGTCACCCTCTTCTACGATCTGCTGTATGTAAACACAATAAGAAAGAACAGCTAAATGCAACAGCTATTACAATGTTTCAATCATCACAACATTCAAGTTAACCAAATAAAAACCGACTTCTTCTAATCGATATCAAAAGCCTTGTATAACTATTAATTATCTTATCTTATATTACTATTATTGTGTATTAAATTATTATTTTATCATGCTACTTTAATGTATTCATTTATTCTATTTACTTTTTATTTATTAATTATTATTATCATTATATCAACTGTTATTTATTGATTTTCTGTCAGTTATTTTGAGCCCAGATTGACATTTTGCATTTTAATATTAATTCTAACATAAAAACATGGTAGAATTACCTCCAGTGATGCAGCCTTAGCAGCCACTCTTTTGTAGGTTTCCAGTCTCACCTCTGTGAGGAAAGGCAGTGCCTTGGAACGGGGGTCAAGAGCAGAGGCTGTATGAAGAGTACCTGGTGTACCTCTTGTGGAGGTCCTTTTTGATGGCATACTTAATATCCCGGATCATTGGTGACTCTTCTCCAATGCTGTCTGTCGTGTGCTGGATGAGTTGGGCATGCAAAGGAGCAATCAGGCACACTGTGGGGTTTAATTACGTCTCTCCTTGCTTGCTCAGCCATTTTGTCTGAAGTTTTAAAGAATCTATTATTTAGTTTTCTGAATCGATGCAGAATCGTTCAAGAAAGATTTGTGATGCATCTAAGAATCACATTTATTTTTTCACCCCTACTGCCTTGTCTCTCTTCTTAAAGACGGAGACAATTAGGGCATCCCTAAGTTGTAAAGGGATTTCCTCCTTTTCCCATTTTTTGAGGAGCAGGGCATGGAGGTGGCAAAGGAGATCTGGCCCAACTTCCTTCAGGACTTCTGCTGGGATGCCATCAGGTCCAGCGGCCTTGTTCATTATGGCATCCTGCACCTCTCTCATGCTGGGTGGTGCTCCCATGTTCTCACTTATGGGTTGTTGAGGGAGTTGGTCAAGGGCCTCCATCTCTGGGGTTGTGTCCCTGTTCAGTAGCTCCTCATATTGCTCTTTCCATCTGTTTGCCATTGACTCATTATCTTTCAGCAGCGTTAGCCCATCTTTGGAGCAAGGGGGGTTAGACAACGGTAGCTGGGGCCATATACTGCTCTTGTGGCATAGAAGAAAGCTCTGGTATCCCCAGAGTCTGCAAACTGCTGGATCTCCAGAGCCTTCTTTGTCCACCACTGGTTCTTCATGTTCCTAACCTGAGACTGGACGGCTGCCTTTGCTTTGGCATGGGCTGCTCTTTTAGCCATGCAGTAGATGTCATTTTGCCAGGTGATAAAGGTTTGCCGCTTGATGTCGATGAGCTGTTGGATTTCAGTGTCATTCTCATCGTACCAGTCTTGATGTCTTGAAGGGTGTTATAGCCAAGGGTGTTTTTGCAGGAGTCCATGATGGTAGACTTAAACACGGCCCAGTGTGTTTCAATATCTTTTGGATATTGCTTGGGCAGTGCAGCACTGAGAGCAGCCTGGAGCTGTTGTCGAAAGGTGGTGGCAGTAGCTCGGGAGGTAGAGTTCTCGCCCAGCAAGTGCAAGGTTGAAGGTTCGAGTCCAGCTCCTCCCGGGGAAAATAAATCTGTCGTAGTGTCCTTGAGCAATACACCCAACCCCAAATTGCTCCCATTGGGCAGGTTGGCGCCTTGCATGGCTGCCTCCGCCAACGGTATGATGATATGTAAATCGCTTCGGATAAAAGCGTCTACTAAATGCCGTAATGTAATGTGTTACCCAACCGTTTGATGTTGAGCTCTGTCTTTTTTGTACCCTTCTTTTTCGCATGAGACAGATGGACATGATGGAGCGAATGAGGCGGTGGTCTGTCCAGCAGTCATCTGCACTGGTCATCGCTCTGGTGTTGAGCACATCATGGCGGTCTTTGGTGCGGACGACTAAATAGTCGATGAGGTGCCAGAGTTTAGACCGAGGATGCATCCAGGATGTTTAGAATTTGTTCTTTTGGTGGAAAAGTGTGTTGGTGATGACCAGGCTGTTTTCTTAGCACTTTGTTAGCAGTAGTATGCTGTTGGAGTTTGTATTGCCAACTCCTTCTTTCCCTATTGTGCCTCTCTATAGGTTGTGGTTTTGTCTCGCCCTGGCATTGAAATCTCCAAGCAGGATTAACTTGTCCTCCTTGGGGACTTTGGCTAGGATGTTGTCCAGGTCAACATAGAAGGCCTCCTTAACTTCATCCTGTGCATCAAGTGTTGGAGCGTAGGAACTAACAACGGTGGACTTTTGACCGCTTGCAAGCATCAGGCGTATGGTCATTAGGCGTTCATTGATGCCCACAGGGAGTTCAGAGAGGTGGCTGATGAGGCAGTTCTTAATGGCAAACCCAACACCGTGGATCCTTGGCTCATCAGCAGATTTTTCTTTCCAGAAGAAAGTATATCCACCTTTCTTCTCATTCAGCTGTCCATCAGCCAGTCGGGTTTCGGAGAGTGCTGCAATATCGATCTGGAATCTCCTTCGCTTTCTGGAGATGATGGCAGTTCGCCTTTCGGGTGGATCACTGGATTGGTTGTCTATGAGCGTCTGCACGTTCCATATTCTATTTCCGACCGCGTGGTGGTGATCCCTCTGGATGTGGTAGTCCAGATAGGAGATTTCGAGGTAGGCTATGTTTAGGGCACCTTTTCTAGCCCCTTCCCCTACTGAGCAGAGGTGGGCAGAGTGGATCCAATATAGGGCTGCTCAGTTGTGGGTACAGCTGCCGAAAAGCTCTTTCTGCCTCAGTCCAAGAGCTTAACGACTCAATCAATCAATCATGTTTATTTATATAGCCCGTATATAGCATGTCTCAAAGGGCTTTACATTGCTTCATATATACTACATCATCATATACATACTACATATACATCATATACTGTAAATACTACATCAGATACACTACACTACATCATATACCATACTGCACACAAACACATCTATGGGCAATTTAGAGTCTTCAGTGAACCTGATCTGCATGTCTTTGGACTGTGGGAGGAAACCGGAGTACCCGGAGGAAACCCATGCGAACACGGAGAGAACATGCAAACTCCACACAGAAAGGACCGGGACGGAGATTCGAAACCCACGACCATCTTGTACGGCGACAGTGCTACCCACTGATCCACCGTGCCGCCTAACGACTGTCAGACACCCACCGCCTGTCTGCCAGGTTGTGGCTAGGAGCTGCCAGTCTTCACGGTCCTGCCCCCGTCACCACTTCCTGATCTCCACAGGACTTTGACCCGGGATGTTGAAACGATCTGATTCCCTTTCGGGAGGACGCCTGAGCATGACATCTTTTAACGTGGAGAGTCTGATGCGCCTGCAGCCAACAAACGTCTTTGGCAGAGGGGAACCAGGTTCCAATGGCATGGGTCTATGACAATTGGGGACCACCCTCTGTTGCAGCCTTCATCCGCCTTCAGTGCTGTTGTGACTTGCCATCATCCTCCGCCAGTTCCGCCGTTGAGGTCTTGGTTGGATCGCACTTCGTCTGGAACCTCCCACTTGACCTTACCGCCATGGGTGACCCTACCAGGAACAAAGCTCCAGACGGCATTGCTCTTAGGCTCATTGGAACATACAACCTTCTCCACCACAGCAAGGTGGCGATCCGAGAAGATGTAGTGCAGTGAGTGATGTTACACATGCAGTTGCATCAGATTTTTTTTAATGGTGTGTCTAATGTGTTGTTTTCACCTTAATTACAGCACAGACAAGAAATTCACCTTCACCGCCTCGCCATCCCAGCCACAGGTAAGAGAGGGAGAGAGAGGCTTTTGTTCCATTATCTCCTGTTTGTTTTGTTGTAGTTGTAATAATCCCATCCACCTTTACTAGATAGTGAAGAAAGGCAGGAAACAGAGGAGGTTTGCAGTCATGGTATAGTGCATCCTAGGCAAAGAGTT
This sequence comes from Acanthochaenus luetkenii, assembly GCA_900312575.1. Classification (NCBI taxonomy): domain Eukaryota; kingdom Metazoa; phylum Chordata; class Actinopteri; order Beryciformes; family Stephanoberycidae; genus Acanthochaenus; species Acanthochaenus luetkenii. Next base: position 6,932 of record OMOT01034117.1, read on the forward strand.
GACTCAACACCGCTCTTAATTTGAACAACCGCAGTGTGTTTTCTAATACCATGCTCTTATTCTTCCCATCCTGACTCCTCCTATCCTCTTGCTCCTGCTCTTCCTCTCAGTACTTCAAGTATGACTTTCCAGACGGGGTGGACACAGTGATAGTCAAAGTCAACTCAGAGATGACCTTCCCCTGCTCCGTCATGTCCATCCAGGACATCCAGGTACAATTTCCTCAGAAATTTACCCCAGATGACAAAATTCAGAATGACACACTACTATGACCTCTACTATGTTGTAAAACAGCGGGCCTATGTTTTGTTTTGTACATTTTTGCAGTCAGTTGACTGCAGTCAGTTCAGTCAGCTGAACATTTATTGTACAGTAACAAGTAAATATTTGCTTTGTTACATTTTTGTATTTGTGCATTGGTTTCATCATTACATCCCAGGCCCAGACTGACGGTCTAAGCGTATTCTTTTCATTTTCCTTATCGGTACAGTTATGAGTTTTGCCAAAATAGGTAACAATGCTGCAGTATCAACTATAAGTTCACGGTACGACTCATGCTGGAAGCTGGGTTGTGAGTTTAGCCCAATTGGAGCTCATTGGAAGGATAAATGTGCATTGTATCATATTCTGATACAATGCAATATTTATATGATATATTTACAGTATTGTATAATGGCAACAGTTTACAGTATATGTACTGTGAAATTACAACCTATTTTGGGACCCAAAAAAGAAACGCAACTAAACCTTACTGTAAAACAATAGAAACATTATTTTTACATTTGAATATGTAAAATGGCCTCATGAAGCCAAAACATAGTACCGGTATATCCAGTATTTTGATGGTAGTGTTTAGAGTTTATCACATCAGTGTTTAATTAATGCTCATGTGATAGCTGTGTGTATCGTTTTGGTGGAAATAATCAGTATTGAGAAGAGAGCTAATGGTTTTGAGTGCAGTATTTCATTTTGCAAAATATTTTTGCCAACATGGTTAACTCTTGAGTTTTGTGTTAAGAGTTTTGAGACATTGAACCATAGTTTCACCAACCTGCTGACTCTTGGCCCTCCATGGCACATCCCTGATATATAGTATCAATATCATGAGGTCTCTCTCTCGCACTCACTCACTCGCTCTCTCTCTCTAGTGCCCTGTGTATGATCTTGACAACAATGTGGCCTTCATTGGGATGTACCAGACCATGACAAAAAAAGGTGCCATCACTGTACAGGTAGCGTCACACACACAATCACTTACACAGTGCTGAGTTGTGACAAAGCTTCCAGCACTGGTTCTGGCTGAAACAGTCATATCTTGCTAATGTTTGAGGTTGTTCTTTGGACAGACCATCAGCTGAGTCCTCTTGTCTCTCTCCCTCTCCCTGTTGTCCAGAGAAAGGATTTTCCCAGCAACAGTTTCTATGTGGTGGTAGTGGTGAAAACAGAGGACGAGGCATGTGGGGGTCCTCTGCGCTTCTATCCCCTCCGCCCTGATGAGCTGATGGACGCAGGCAACCGCAGCAAGGTCCTCGATGTGGTGGTCTCCCCCGCCATCAAGTGTAAGTCGCAACCATACATACATGAACAGTTCAGACTGTGAAGATTGTCTTCTGTCTGAAGACAAATTATTTTATCAACGTCTTCTACTCGTCTTATTTCTGCTAAAGTATAACCTAATAGAGCAACATTTTGATCTCCCATTGTCATGGGTCATGCTGCATACCACATCTCTCTCCCCATGTCCCAGGTGTAAGCTGTAGGTAGTGTTGCTGTGCTGTTGCATTATGCAGTGAAGTACCAAGACTTGAATGTGCTCAAATATCTCTGTCTCCACACTCCACAGCGGAGGTGTACGTGATGGGCATGCTGTTCTGTCTGGGCATCTTCCTCTCACTCTACCTGCTCACCTTACTGGCGGCCTGTCTGGAAAACAAGCGGTACGATTTTGTGTTTTCTGTGAAACCAAAAAGTCAGTCAGTACACCTTCCTCTATTTCACATGCCTTGCTCATTTCTGTCTGGAGAGCAAGGTATTTGTCCCTGTGAGTCAAGTGCTCATTAGTAGTGATACACATAACGTCCCTTGTGTCCATACTATATACAATACAGTCCACAGTGCAGTACAGATATACAGCTTGGGGTTTAGAACCAGATGAGATTTTGTCACACCAATTGAGATAACTGTAAAGGATTTAATATCCTTTATTGAGTTAGCTCGAAAGGCCAGTGCGGAAAACGTAATAAACCAACTTTTATAATTTTACAACATTCAGAGTTATGTTATTATCGGGTTAGTCCCAATCCACTGCTGAATGTAGATTCATATAACATCACTACGAGAAAGGGCGTAGACTGAATAACATTTATTTGAATTTACATCCTAAGTTGTTATTAATTTACATAATCTTCGTGTGTTTCTCTGCAGAATGAAGAAGAGAGGGGTGCTGCTGAATCCTGCCGACATATCGCCCGCGGAGACAGGTATCCCAGCAACTAGCTATAGTGGACTGGCCCACTAGGGGTTCGTTAGAGGGTGTATGGAGCATACCATTTTTTTCTTTGAACCTGCACTGTATAGATGACATAATATGTAGCATTTAATTTTGGTAGAGGTTTGGGTTGTGTAGTTACCATGTCATGGTGTAACTCCAAATATTGGCGAGATATCTTCAATAGTTGCTCCGGAGAGTAGAACTTCCAAAATCATGTTTATTTCTCTCCGCACACACATATATGGCACGGAGAAACAGGTCTCAAAGTCTCACTTTTAGCTCACAAACGAATGAGAACAAAGCGGATTTTGCAAATGTTTTAAAATAACAAAATCCGGTTCAGCTCTTTTATTTTTTTTATATTTTTTAAGTAAAAATGTCAACTTCGTGTTGATTTTACTATTTTAATAAAGAAGAAGGTAGGTAGCTTCCAAGACAAATCATTGTTTGCTATTAACACGCCCCTTTGCTAGCATGGTTGAGACAGTTTACATATTCAATATATCTATGGCGAGGGGATGAAGCAAATAGTACCTTTACCAATCATTGTAAACACACACACAAAAAAACTCGCCAATATTTGGAGTTACATCATGGCACGGTAACTACACAGCCCAAACCTCTACCAAACGTAACATTTGTTTATATGATGACAAGATAATCATTTAATAATCTTTTTGTGTACAATATTACATTTCTATCTGTATTGAATGTGTCTTTCACCCTCTCTCCCTCATGCCAATGTGTGGTACAGCCTCTCTGCTTGGTAAGAATGGATATGGTATAATGACACAGTTACAGCTATCATGCACATACTGCCCTTTCTCATGCTATAGTGTTCGTCTGCAGAAGCTCTGCACTCATTAGCCCACATACTTCACTTGCCATAGAGACAGAATTAATAGAAGGGAAGATTAAACATATTTTAATCTTAATTCTGTTGCTACAAACCTAATTCTTGCTAGCATTGCATAGTAACATAAGCATGGCACTTCTCTAGGACTGTTTGGGATTTGTGTGTGTTTGAATGTTTGTTATTCAGTTGCATACATGCCTTGCATGATGGAACTATAGATACACACGTTCCATCTAGTTACTTGTGGGATACAGCTAACTGTAGCACTTCTACCAATCTATCTTTCTACCTGTTTGCATCACAAAGGTATCACTTGTCACCATTTCGCAGTCTGTCGACAGCAGAGATGGATAAATACAGATAATTGAAGTCAACATAGCTAACAAAAACTAGATGTTTAGATTTGGTTCACCAGCAATGTGAAAATACATGATTGGGACTAGAACCTACCACCTGGAGTGGTCTGCTGCTGGTGTGGTTCCTCAGCTTAACCCCGCCTCTCTGTGTGTATCTGTATCTATGGCCATTCACTTCAGTGTAAGCTGACATGATCTTGATTATAAACTGAAGGACACAGTGCTAGTCTTTCAACAGTTGGCTTTCACTGCAGCACTCACAACAAATCTCTCACCATCCCTCACAACGTCACCTTCAGCAAAGCTACCATGTCAGTAATGTGTATTTTCAGGCTTTTTGGACGGCCAACTCCCATTTATTTGTAATCAAAATCCCTTTCCTGTTTTTCCCCTCCACACATTATTTCCTTCTTTTTGTGTGCATTCTGATCGCGTCCCTGCATGTGTTGATGCTCTCCTTTACCCCTCTGAGCTTGCATACTAAAAGTCCATCTGCAATAGTGTTGTAGTATACAGGATTAAGATACTAACTGGTGTTGCTTGTACTTCTGCTTGTTTGTACATTTTGTTATGGGATACACTTGATTGGCATTTTTACCTGTGTGTCTACAGGAAAGACTCCAGCCTCACCATACGAATATGGCTCCTTTGGTGAGTTTGGCTGTTTAAGTCACATTCTCTGACATAGAAGGCAGTTTATGTTTAGTTTAGGTTAGGCTTTGTTTTGCATAGAGAGATCGAATCACATCCTTCTCACCACCTTCCTCCTCTCCAGCTGACAATGGCAGCACAGTGAGTTCAGAAGCCATCACTGACAGCGCCACATCAACTGACAACAACTATGGATACTTGGGTATGGACACACACATACACACACACACACACACACACACACACACACACAGTGTTACTGGCCCACCACTATCACTCTGCAGTATTTTTCCACAGCCTCTCCTCACCACTTGGCTAGATATTGGCGGCCTGCGAACGGCTCTGTTCCCTCATTTGTTGTCTGTATATGTTTGTATTTATTTAGTTTATTAATAAAGAACATAACTTTACAAGACAAAATACAACAAAACACCACAAGGAAGACACTCTCCATCCTTTTCCCCCCTCCTTCCTCCCTTTTTCAAATCCAGCGTTTACACTGACTCAGTTTCCCACCCGTTTTCATAAATTACATTCTGATCTTTATTTCTATTAATATACTTTTCAAGAATCCACTGAGACTTCTGAAACATTTGTAAATGTTCAATATTTAACAGATATTTTTTTACTGCTTTAAATATACATGCTTTCCCCATCATAATAATAATATTATTCAGGTTTTTTTCCTTCATCATCCCTTAGATCTCCAAACATTATGGTTAGAGGGCAGCTATAAAAATTTGAGCTGTAAACTGAAATCCATTCTTCCACTTTAATCCAAAATAATGCGACTTCCCTACAATACCAAAATAAAAAGAATCTACATAAATTGCACTGCTGGATGCCCAGTTTTTAATCCTTTTTTTTAGTAGGCAAATATCTATAGATTAGTTGTAAGATTATAATGGAGACATTAAAAGTGGCTGTATAAAAATAAATGTCAAAACTTTCCCCGTGGGATACATATGTCTAACATATAGATGTTTTTTTGAAATATATATATAGAATTGTTACATTTTTTGTTTCTTTTGCTCTTATTTATCCATGTTGTATCCTTAATGACGGCCACGTACCATTTGTTTTGTACTTAATAATGGTTTCCTTTTCCAAGTCTGTGGTACAGCTGCCCAGAGTTGATTATATGTAAGGGAGTCACAAACATTACGATATACTACTATAAACTCATCATAAGGCATAATTTCACACTTACTATTCAAGAGATCATTTATAAATAATATTCCTTTTTCAAACATTGATTCAATAAACCGAGGTGTATCCTTAATCAAAAATATTTCTATTGTACCATGTCTGTGTATGTTTTTGTTGAGCAGGACAGGAGCCTTTAAAACGCCGAACAGTCCTCAGTCACCTTCACCACATAGCTGTCCGCATCGGTGACACACTGCCTTAGCCTTATAATCAGCCAAATCAGTTCACCACACCAATCAGCACCATGTCAATCATCACATCAATGAGAGCTACTATAGATGTTGATGTAATTTCAAAGGGGTTTGAGTTCAAATTGGTTCAAGATTGATTTAAACTATAGAACAGTTTAGTATGTGTGGCCAGTTTCCCTCCTTTTCTGTTGTCTGATGACTTCGAAATGAATGGTAAAACAATATTGATAGTGCATAGATCAAAGCATGAACAATCATTAGAATATTTATATGCCATGTTGAAAATTGTTGAAAATCGCAAATGCTAATTCTCTGAGTATTTGAAATGGAGTGATTAGCTCGAACACCTTGGCATCCTTGAGATGTTCCGTTATTCCACCATGTCCTTCCCTCCCTCCATCAGAGCGGTCATTGGACAGTGTTGGACGAAGCCGGCAGGAGTCTCTGAGCTCCGTGGAGGAGGACGACTACGACACACTGGCCGACATCGACTCAGACAAAAACATTGTACGCACCAAGGTACACCTCTCTGTTTGAACACACATTGTCATTGTTCACCATCTTATGGATGTTTGTTGTTACGGCAAAAGTTAGCTATGATTGTTATGTAGTTAGATCTTCTGTAAATATTAGACATATCATTATGTGTGAATGTTACCATTCTTTATGTTGCCCATTTTGCTCTGATGATGACCATCAGTGAGGGTCTCCTCTCCTTATCACAGAAATTCCTATTTGTGTCTGACCTGGCCCGCAAAGACAAGAGGATCCTCAGCAAGAAATACCAAATCTACTTCTGGTGAGGACACCGGGGAGACGGAGAATGACAAATAACACGGCAGAATAGGCACAATTGGCCACAGGGAACCACTGATTAGAATAAATAAATACAAATACTAGTAGACAACAAAGAGCTGTGAAATAAAGCAATCTTACCAACAAAACTATCAGCTATACGAAGAGGAAGACTGAGATTGCTGGCTCCATTAAGGACTCATCAGAGCAGCAGTAGGAGCAAATATGATGATAATTCTAATCGTGGTATATAAAAGTTCCAGTTATTTAGAGTTGCAGTAATGATCTGTTTGTGTGTGTCATCCTCTCCTCAGGAACATTGCCACCATCGCTGTGTTCTATGCCCTGCCAGTCATCCAACTGGTCATCACCTATCAGACGGTACGCTGATGGGAAATAAGCTCTGATCATATAGCGTGTTTAAATTGTGTCCATATCTGTTCAAATGTGTTCTGAAAAGCCAGCAACACACTAATATGTACTGTTGTGGTGAAAACTGTCCTTTCCTCCTCAGGTTGTCAATGTCACAGGAAACCAGGACATCTGCTATTACAACTTCCTGTGTGCCCACCCTCTGGGAGCTCTGAGGTATGTGGTTATGTGTCTGTTTGTGTGAATGCGTGTATTTGTATGTATATTATTACAAAAGCAAACAATATGGCTGACTATATATAGTTGTGGTCAAAAGTTTACATACACTTGTAAAGAACATGTATGTCATGGCAGTCTTGAGTTTCCAATAATTTCTACAACTGAATGATTGGAGCACATACTTCTTTGTCACAAAAAAACATTAATGAATGTAGTTTTTTTAATACATTTATTATATGTCTTCTGGAAATATGACTGAATCTGCTGGTTCAGAAATATACATACAGCAACTTGAATGATCAGTTTTGGTGATGTAGAAAGTTGTGGCAATCAGATTAGCTTTGTGGCATCTTAACTTCTTGTGAGTGATTATGATCAACTACAGCTGGTGACTTCTCTCAGTTCATTTAAATAGGGCTCATTTGATACCGTCATTAGACTCAGCCACAAATGCTACAATGCGAAAGTCTAAGGAGCTCAGCACGGATCTGAAAAAGCTGATTGACTTGAACAAGTGCCACGATCAGGAAGAAAACACAAGCTATCACCTGCTGCTGAGAGAAGATTGGTCAGGATGGTCAAGAGTCAACCAAGAGCCATCAAAAAGCAGATCTGTGATGAACTAGAAGCTGATGGAACACAGGTATCAGTGTCCACACTCAAGTGCGCTTTACATCACCGTGGGCTGAGAGGCTGCCGTGCATCCAGAAGGAAGCCCTCGCTCCAGAAGGAAGCCCTCGCTCCAGAAGAGGCACCTTAAGGCTCGACTGAAGTTTGCTGCTGATCACATGGACAAAGAAAAGGCCTTCTGGGGGGCAAGTTCTGTGGTCAGATGAAACACAAATTGAGCTATTTGGCCACAATGACCATAAATATGTTTACAGGAGACAAGGTGAGACCTTTAACCCCAAGAACACCAAACCTACCATCAAGCATGGTGGTGGTAGTATTATGCTCTGGGCCTGTTTTACTGCCAGTGGAACTGGTGCTTTACAGAAAGTAAATGGAATAATGAAGAAGGAGGATTACCTCCAAATTATTCAGGAAAACCTAAAGTCATCAGCCAGAAGGTTGGGTCTTGGACGCAGGTGTGTGTTCCAACAGGACAATGACCCCAAACACATGTCAAAAGTGGTAAAGGCTAGAAATAAGGTTTTAGAACGGCCTTCCCAGAGTCCTGACTTAAACCCCTTTGAGAACATGTGGACTGTGTCAGAAAGCCAACGAATTTAGTTGAACTGCACCAATTCTGTCAAGAGGAGTGGTCAAAGATTCAACCAGAAGCAGTGGCGTGTCGTGACTTTTCCGCTAGGTGGGGCGGCTTTGAATCCAGTCAGATGATCATTTTTACACATTTAACAGGCATAGAGTCTAGTCCCCTGGGATTCATCGTTCAATCATTTTTGGTATGTTTTTTAAAGAAACAAACATACTAGTCTACTTCCAAACTTCTAATACATTTTAGAAATAAAAAACAAACGGTATATATTTAACAGAACTCGTTTATTTTTCAGTTTGCATATCATTGTCTGACACTATATTTCATTGATGTAATGTAGGCATAACATTCATTAATTGAATTAGACAACTTAAAATGACAGGTTATTAGTGCATTTTTACATTTGAAACAGTTGAATAACTTTCTGCCACAACTAATCAAGTTTCACAAAGCATTCGAATTTCCACCCGCAAACATCATTCGCAGCCATATAAATCTAATTCAATTAATAGCACAACAGTGGGAAAGTTGGCAACAAATAGACATAAATATTCACACCAGTACCGGTACACTGAAAGTGTCCCACATTAAATGATTCATGAGGGAAAAAAAACTAGGCCTATACAGTATTTATTTACGGTCTCGTAACCTCGGCTTAACGTTACAGTTACATGTTAAGCAATAAGCATTTGGAAAATATAAAAATACATTTCACCGGCCCCTTCTGATTGTTCCAAGTGCATGTAGGGCAATAGATTCAATATTATTTCAGTTTCTCTGCTCCAAATCAAGGCTACTCACTTATAGTTTGATTTGCCCCGTCGTTCTTTCAAAGATGCGACTCTGGCCACGTAATCCAAGTTCATATGTTCCACAAACAGTCAATAATCCTTGAAAGTATATAGCTCCAGTCCACCTTCATTCGCCGAACCTGTAGCTGTCGCTAAATTGGCTAACGTTAGCAATGTTAGCTCTCCCAAACATGGCTAGTTTCACTGCATTATCCATATGAGCCGGCTTGCTGTCTTCATTTTGGAAAGATTGCTTAAGATCGTTTCAGTCCAAGCCTTGTCCGATATTCGGTAAAGTCAGCACGGGAAGCACAAAACAACACGCCGCTTGCCACAACCACAGAGCCATGGTTACCTCCAACACCAGTTGCTAGCAATGTTAGCTCTCCCGAACATGGCTAGTTTCACGGCTTTATCCATATGAGCCAGCTTGCTGGCTTCATTTTGGAAAGATGCTTAAGATCGTTTCAGTCCAAGCCTTGTCCGATGTTCGGTAAAGTCAGCACGGGAAGCACAAAACAACAGGCCGCTTGCCACAACCACAGAGCCATGGCTTCCTTGCATAGCAGTTGATAGCTAAAATCCTAATGTCTGATTTTCCAGA
>OMOT01034147.1:7738-18774 GCA_900312575.1 Acanthochaenus luetkenii
GGGGGGGGGGAGAAAGAAACATAATTCACTTACGCTCTCTGGACCGGTTTTCTCCTCTTGCGTCCGGCATACATGGTGACTCTTTTCTTATATAAGACTCAGATCAATCCTTCACAAACACACAGTTCCCTTCTGCGCTACATAAAGCCACCGAGAAATGTTCTCCCACTAATCCTCCGGATGAAGACAGCAAACAAAAGAGAAAGTCCGGAAAAACATAGGACACAACACACGGAACGAGTTACAAGGAGCGAACTAGGCCACTTGGCCTCGTTTCTATGAGCTGCTCCACTTCGGAATACAACACAATAAAAAGTACATTCTACAAACAGGCCGTGAGGCGCTGAAAAAACGGAATCAATGAAAGTTTCTGTCCCATCAGTCGTATCGAAAGATAAATGTGTTACCGGTAAAACGACGAGGTTTAGTTTTCCTTCCCATAGAGAGAATGGTGCTCAAGGTGCGCAGTGCCTTGCTCTGTGACAGGAATGCTCATCCAGCATTGGTTCATCGGAACACTACAACATAATGTAAATCATTAGAATGAAAAACTCTACGTAGGTATGTTCACTTCTGTCATCTACATCAGTGACACGCTCAAAGTGCACGCTATTTCCAATTAGCGCGTGAGCTCCGGGGAAAGCGGGTGCGCGCATTCCTCTGACGGGCACGCGCAAGAAGCTTAGGCACGAAGATCTGGGCAGGCACGTGAGAGAGTCTCCTGGAAACACAGGCGAGTTCACGCCGGCGCGCTCCCGAGCCAGTCCCCCCGTCCAATCAGCGTCCAGATGACGGAGTAGCGGTTTATGTTGAGCCTAAGTGATATTGCTGTATCTAGGTCAGAGGTTAAACTTTTAAATAATGTAACCCGTTGAATTCATTGTAGACACTGAGCCTGTCATTCAAAATGGGCTTTTACCTGCAGTCTAATATGTCATGTGGTAAACTATGACCTCCAGTTGGTGATCATCAAAGGCAAACAACCAGTAGAAGCAAAAATCTAATGTACTTTCAGGAAATACTTCCTGTTTGCTTTTTTCCTTAAAAGACCTTGTCATTGTACAGCCTAACTTAGGCTACATCTGTTCGATACTAATTACAGATGCACTATATCACAGGCTGAAGATTTGATCAGTCTAAAAAAGGTGGTCAACTCTATTTTTAAATAAAAAGGAGGATAAACTATGAGTGTAGGTGGGTTTACCCTCCGCTACATCCTGGTTACAGCCAAGACAGTAGACATTCCATGTTAAGAGGCTTCATGTAGCTTGGATGACTACTTGATGATTGAACTCACATATATACTTCACAGTAGCCAACAATTCATGGCCACATTTCTATGAATAATGCGTTTGCAGCAACTGTTTCTTTTTGAGAAACAAATACATGACCATGAAAATCCATTTGTCTTAAACCAGTAAAATGCTAACTGGCTAACTACAGCTAACAAAATGTAGTTGCATATCATGATATAGGTTAAGCATACATCTTCCCAGGCTGTTCTTGGACAGTTTTGTGTAATTGTAGTACAGAAAGATGCACAAATACTCTTTGGTATTTTCAAAACTGGCTGTACTAAGTAGACAAAGACAACGTTCTAACATTTGTTACCTATCAATTAGTATTCTTTACGTTGCAACTATGCAAGATCATTCTTGGCCTGTTAGCATTTTGTGACCCTGAATCAAGTCACTTTTTCTTGACTGACAACAGAAACAAAGTGATGTCATTGACAACACAGTGATGACTAAGTCTGAGTCTTATCATGACTGGAAGTTAATGAGAACCACTTGCTGTCCTCACGCTTGGGTTGGAGCTCGCCCTGTTTCTAGCTGTAGGTTATCATTTCTGATGAACCAACTATCACGTTTATTATTATTTTTGACCTGTGTCTCCCTGACACCTCGAAAAGAGTGGATCTCTGTGCACAGGACACTTACACACCTTTTTGCTGAATACCATACTTAGGCCTTTCTTGTCGCATTCAGTGAATACAGGGACATATATATGCCCTATAGTCTGACCGTGTTTTGACAATAGACAAAGACATATCTGCAGCTATGGAAATGCATACATGGAGTCACATGACCAGATCAAGCCCCTTAGGGCGTTGAAGACCTAGAAGACCCACTGACACATATAGAAAGAACATTAGGCCAACATGCTGCTTGGTTCTCAGTTCTCAGTTTGTGGCTCCATAGCCTTATAACCAGGGATGTTGTGGAGGGTAGCGCCACCTACAATTCACCTTTTTATTTACAACCTTTTCAGGCCAAAATAAATGATTAAATTCCCAGTATACACCAAAGTAAGTAGTATCAAACCATAAGTTACAGCAAAAGAATGTTGTTTTTTCAGAAAAAATTGAAGGTATTTTTGTTTCTTATTTTAGTTTGCCTTATGAGCACTAACAACTGGAGGTCACAGCTCACCCACCTTTTTATTTACCACAACATCACTGCATATAAGTTATTGATCTTAATGCTAAATGGTTCTTTATGGTTGTTGTATCCCAAGGACAAAACCAAAACACACACACAAACAGCACTGTGCCCACTTATGCTAACCTATGCTACTCTTGAGTAGGCAGACATCACCAAATACAACTGTATTTTACCGTTCCTTTTGACTTCAAATTCACTGAGTGGTGACCAGTCTGGTATACTATGAAGGAAGCTTAACATACTCAGGCGTTCTTTGCGTTAGCGGGCATGACAAAACCTGGCCACTGCAATCAGGCTTAGTGGTGTCACAAAGGTGGTTTTCAGCTCATTAACACTGGCTTTCTTGTGCACGTTCACGTGAAAGGGGCTGCAACGTTGCTGTCAATAAGGCAAATGAAGAATACTGGCAAAAGTTGCTAATCCTGTAGATTCGCAAATTACCTTACCACTCAACTACTGTAAAATGCTTTAAGTTCACTGTAGCTACATTTCACGGTTTCCAACAATTGAGTGTTCACTATATTGTTGAGTTCACTGTGCATAATTCATGTAGATATGAAAGATACAGTTTAATCAGTGTTCACTGTGCTTTAAAGTCACTGTGGAAAAACCACAGTGAAAACAGCGATACAGTGAACATTTCAGGTTTCACCGTATTTACCATCCCTCCCGTGTGTCTGTGTGTGTGTGTGTGTGTGTGTGTGTGTGTGTGTGTGCGTGCGAATGAATCCCGTAAATACAGCAGGCCTACAGTACAGTACAGTATAGTACACTGCTTCGTCATTGGACACATGGATCCAGAAGCTTGCAAACGTATTGCATTCCCTCCATTGAGACCATCTCTACATGTTCTCGCTCTATGAGAAACCCCCCTTACTATCCGTAGCCTACGCCCATCTCTACGTGATCTTCAAGGAACGGTGACGCCACTTTCCAAAAGAGTTGATTGGTCAAAGGGCAATGCTTTTACATTTCAAGCCGTAAACCGCAACATAAGCTGGTCAGGAGCAGGTTAGGCGTACAGCGTAAGTTACCATGGCGATAAAAGTGAGCCACGTTCGTGACATTGAAAACTCAGACTTAACACTAAAGTTAGCTCGCTAACCCCATAATCTCACTTTGTAGTACACCCCTCTGCCAGTTTGTTTATGTGTATATTTTTGTTGTTTGCCTAGAGACACTACAAAACCAAAGGTGCCTGTTGCTTTAAGAGTGTTGTATTCTGGGTAGTGAGGGCAGACATTTCCCCATTTTGTCCATGGGTTTAGCGGTCGGTAGAGCTAATGCCAGCCAGCCCAGTGAAATGTACCATGCTTTACACTTTCTTTATACTATTGGTGTACTTTGTGTTCTTTGTACTACTGTCACGAGGTAATAAATGCCCCGCCCCAAGAGAGAAACATCTTTTGACCAGTGGCGTGTCATCCATTAGGGGCGCTAGGGTGCCGCCCCACCTGCAGTTCCAATTGGACAATAACTATTCTAATTAGGGATGTTAACGATTAGTCGTTAATCGATTAACTGCCGTTAATAATTTGATCGATGACCATTTCAAATGTAATGATGAAATTGAACTATTTGCGGTCTCATCTAAATTGTGTCAACGGGAGCTGTTGGTGAAATGCACTCATTAAGTTAAACACAAGGGGGCACTCGCACTGCAATTAGGAAACATGTTTACACAGAAGAAGACTCAACGACGCGAACCATGTGACCGACAACGGGGGGTGGGTGGGGAGTCACAGGCCAGTGCTGCAGTCCAGGAAGCCCGGCCTCAGCCTGTGAGACGCGGTGCTAATGCTATGCTGCTACTCCTGGGCGACCACTACTTCACCCGCACCAACGACACAGAAACAGAAGTGAACAACTTTCTGAAGGACATTCCACCACCGCTAAATGTCAGTCACACAGATTGGTGGAAAGTCCACGGAGGAAGATTCCTGAGGCTGGCAAAGTTGGCGTGACGCTACTTATGCGTGCCTGGGACGTCAGCCCCATCGGAACGCGTATTTTCAGCAGCTGGTCTCACTGTAAACCGACTGCGCACATGACTCACCCCTGATCAGGTAAACATGCTTATATTCTTAAATAAAAATCAACAGGCTTGGGTAGTTACTGCACTTATGCAGTTTACATTTGAAACTGAGGCCTGAGCTGTCGTAGTTTGTCGTAGCTTTCTCATTTCAAGAGGAAATCTATTATAGCACTGTTTTCAAAAATGTTATTTATCTCTATTTATCTATTTCATCATCATTTTGCAAATGTACGTTTCTAATTAAGGCTCATCTTATTTTTGTATGTCATAGACGAATGTGTTAGTCACTGATTCGCCTCGGAAGAGTGAGCGCAACTTCCCGAGCCTTATTAAAATATTAAAATATCATACTTGAACAAAACAGCATCAATAATTATATTGTGTTATGCCATGAAACAGGCGTATTTATCTAATGCTTCAATAAAGCTTTGATTGAGAAAACAAAATCCTTTTGTATTTTCTAATAAGCCATTTTTAGCTGTTTCGTTATCGATTGGTCGTTCATTAACTTTGGCGACTATCGATAATATTCCCTAGAATTTGCAACCCTAATTCTAATAAATACATTTGAAAAGTGTGGCACTGTGTATGTATATCAAATTACATTGTTATATTCACATTCATTATATATTCTAATAGAAAAGTAGGATGACTGATGAAAAAACACTGCTTGCGTCCTTTGTCTGTGTGCCGAAGGGCGTATTTTTCTCCGCCTGATGTGAGCAGCGAGAGTTGAATGCTGCCACACCATCCCACACAGGACAGCTCGCGCTGAAAAGAACCTATTCCAGGGCGTAGAGACATACGCCTGATTTGGTTGATGCCTTTGTTGATCCCGCAAGTTCTTAGTGGTAGAGCAGGAAGTCGAGAGAGTAAAGTTAGCTAGCTGTTAGTGGCTAATGTAACAATGGCTAATGTGCCAGAGGAACAACCTGCTCCTAATGGTTGATTCTGTGTTTGAACAATTGAACGGAAAAGTTTGTCTGACAAGCTTATTGTGAAGCAGTTGGGTCCAGATCAACCTGAGAACCTCAACATTTGACAGCCCTCTGGTGATCGTGGAAAATCAGACATCATGAATTTAGGTAGCAACTGGTATGCGAGGAAGCCATGGCTCTGTGGTTGTGGCAAGCGGCGGGTTGTTTTGTGCTTACTTTACAGAATATCGGACAAGGCTTGGACTCAAACTGGAGTGAGCCAAAATGAAGACAACAAGGCTCATATGGATAAAGCCGTGAAACTAGCCATGTTTGAGGAGAGCTAACATTGCTAGCCAACTTAGCAACAGCTACGGGCTCGGCATTGCTAAGCACAATGAAGAGGTGTATAGGAGCTATATACTTTCAAGGATTATTATTATTGTTTATCGTTTGTGGAGCATATGGATTACGTGGCCAGATCCGCATCATTGAAAGAACAATGGACCAAATTCAACCATAAGTGAGTAGCTCCTTGGTTTAGAGCAGAGAAACATGACTGAAATAATATTTAATCTATTGTCCTACGTGCACTTCAAACAATCAGAAGAGACCGGTGGAATGTATTTTGATATTTATAATGCTTATCGCTTAACATGTAACGTTAGTACTGTAGGCCTAGGTTACGAGACCATAAATAAATACTGTATATGCCTCTTTTTTTTCTCATGAATTATTTTATGTGGGACACTTTCAGTGCACTGGTGTGAATATGTAAGTTACGTCTATTTGTTCACAACTTTTGCGCTATTAATTGAATTTGAGATTTATATGGCTGCGAGAAATGTTTATGGAAATGTGATTGCTTTGTGAAACTTGATTAGTTGTGACTGAAACAGAATAACTGTTTCAAATGTAAAAATGGACTAATAACCTATCATTTTAATTTAATTGTCTAATTCAATTCATGCATGTTATGCCTACATTACATAAATGAAATATAGTGTCAGACAATGATATGCAAACTGAAAAATAAACGAGTTCTGCAAAATATATACCGTTCGTTTTTATTTCTGAAATGTATTAGAAGTGTGGAAGTAGACTAGTATGTTTCTTTAAAAAAGAACCAAAAATGATTGATGAATCCTAGGGGACTAGGCTCTATTCCTGCTGTGTGAAAAATTATCATCCCACCTAGCGGAAAAGTCACGACACGCCACTGCTTTTGACTCCTGATATCCAGAAAACTAGGTAACGAAATGCAACAAAATGGATCTATTAGTGGTAAAATAAAATAAAAATAAACTGAACAAATAATTAACTTTTGACGGAAATCCGCATGTAGACGGAGCTCTTGTGCCAATGGGTAAGGAGACGCCACTCTCTCTCCAGTGCAGAGTGAACCTCTCTTGACTGGCGGTTTGTAATCACGATGACTAAACAAATGCTGACAAAAGTTATTTTGCTGGTTAATGTTTTAGGAACAACTAGATTGAGCTAGCAGAGCTGTGTTTTGTGTAAAAGATTTGGA
This sequence comes from Acanthochaenus luetkenii, assembly GCA_900312575.1. Taxonomy (NCBI): domain Eukaryota; kingdom Metazoa; phylum Chordata; class Actinopteri; order Beryciformes; family Stephanoberycidae; genus Acanthochaenus; species Acanthochaenus luetkenii. The sequence goes on from OMOT01034147.1 coordinate 14,666, forward strand.
ATATATTAAGTTTGCCCCTCTCAATTGACAGGCATGCAAATGCACATACCTGGGCCTTGTTTGGAGGGAAGAGTCATGTGAGGGAGGGAGGGTGTCAGGGGTGAATGTGGGGTGTCAAGAGTGAGTAGGGGTTTTCAGTGGTGAGTGTCAGGGGGTGTGGGGTTTGTTAATGGATATAGGGGGGATGGGTGTGTGTGAGCACAAGTGTTAATGTGCTCAGGTTGTTCGCTTGAATAATTGGAGCAATTTGTTGGAGTCCTTGGTGGCAGTTGACTCCATCTTCTCCTTCTCCTTTCAGCTCGGGGTCAGGGCATCAATTATTCTTTTCAGCCAGCTATGCTTGCAATATTTTCCATCAGGCTGCTCTCTGTCTTGGCCCACACTTGCTTTTTCTCATTCAGGGCATGCAGGCTCTCATCATTGGCCCCGAGGAGACAGGTCCTCTCCTCCTGCCACTGGAGGAGGTGGATCACCAGCTTTTGCTCAGCCTGGTTCAGGATGGCCGTGATCGTGGTTGATTCAGCACTACCAGGCACTCATCTAGCACCTTCTGGGTCTTTCTCCTTTAGGAGAGTTTCCATCAACTCCTTTGCTTTGGTGCCCTTCTCCAAAAGTAGAAGCTGCAGGCCCATGATGGTTGCCTCACTTTTGTCAGCAGCCTGTGTGCTCAGGTCCTTCTCTCTGTGGGGCGTTATTTTCAGCTCCTCAGTTTCACGGTGAAGGGCCTCTTTCTCCACGTCAAAAGCCTTGATATTGATGGTCTGCTGCTCTACATGAATGAATGAATGAATGAATGAATGCCTTTATTTCCCCTATGGGGAATTCGCTTTGCACAAGGAGCTTAAAACATTAAAAGACATCATCAAACATATAACATGAAACATAAGCATCGTAAAAACATAATGAAACATAATACATCATAAAAGGATAAAAAGATCTAGTTGGCTCATTTTCTGTAAAGTCCTTTGAGACAGACATGCTTGTGATAAAGGGCTATATAAATAAATGAACTTGAACTTGAACTTGAAAAGGATGTGATGCCTAGTTTATTACACATCTTGTGCATGCTATACCTTCTCCCTGAAGGTAGCAGTACATATTCAGACCATAGAGGGTGCAATGGATCTGCTATGATCGTATAAGCTAAATTCATAGTATACTGGTCTGTCATGTAAGTAATACTGCACATTGGTTCCCCAAATATCTTGCCACCCAGTTTAACAACCCTGTCCAGTTTGTTCTTATTTTGTACAGACAATGCTCCCCCAACACTGAATACAAAAGATCAAAATAGTCTGAATGAAGGTCTTGTAAAACAGTATCAGCATAGTTCTGTCAATCAATCAGTCTTTATTTATATAGCCCTTTTATACAAGCATGTCTCAAAGGGCTTTAAATTGCATGCATCATATACATAGTACATCACATCATGTACAACACACAAACACATATATTTGCATGTCTTTGACTGTGGGAGGAAACCGGAGCACCCGGAGGAAACCCACGCGAACACGGGGAGAACATGCAAACTCCACACAGAAAGGGCCAGGTGAGATTTGAACCCAGGACCTTCTTGCTGTGAGGCGACAGTGCTAACCACTGCGCCACCGTGCCGCCCACATTCTGTCCACATTAGAACTTCTGAGTTTCCTTAAACCCTTAAGCCCAACGGACCCGCGGGTGGGTCCTTCGTCTCGATAGCGATAGTTATTGGCGAAAATATTATTATTGTTTAAAAAAAATCGTTGGTAAATGTGGATCTAACGCTGCAAAAACAACCCTCCCAAGTGCATTTGGTCCAAGCAAAAGCTGATAGGCAGCCATCCAAATGTTTGAGTTCCAAAATACAAGATCTTGGAATGGAAGATGCAGTAGCATTACAACGCAGCTTGGAGAACGATCCACTCACTCAAGGCCTCCGTGTGAGGTATCATATGAAACTAGACAAGCAATCAATAGTCAAAGCTAAACAACTAATGTCAGCCTGTGGCAGACAGAGGGAGTTTAGGTGGGGTAGGTGGAAAGAGGGGCAGTTTAGGCAGGTTCCTCTAGGGGCGCTAGAGCCCAGGGACAGCCCTCCCCTTACTCAGCTAGATGGGAGACAGCTGAGGATGGTTGAGGGGGAAGGGCAGGGCCAATCAGGGGAGAGAGCGGACCCCTTTAAAAGAGGCGGAAGAAGAGAGAAGATGTGTGTGTGACTTAGAGAGAAGAAGTGTGTTACCCGTGGCGAAGAAGTGTGGGCTGGAAGGCGATAGAGATATAGTGCCTGAGGTAGTGAGTGATGTGGGAGGTGTGGAGTGAGAGAGGGAGTAGGAGTGAGAAAGCGTAGGACCAGAGAGAGTAGATGCCGGAGCGGAAGACGGGGTACGCTGTGTGCCGAACCCCTGACCGTCCGAGGACCCTTCTGGTTCCGAACCCATGTCTGGACTACTGCCCTTCTCCTGCCTTGACCCCGGACTACCTAAAGGACTATTCTTATGCCTTAACCCATGGACCCATGTGCCTAACCGCTGTTTGTACTGTGAGACGGTAAATAAAGCTGTTTCTGATCGTTAACCCCATTGTGGACATTGTGTCTCTATCATCTCCGGCCCGGTGGACACTCAAATAAGACGAGTTTGCCACACAGCCCCACAGCAAACACACAGCCAAACTTCGCATCCAAGTGTCCGTGTGGCAGATTTTGTTTTTATTTCTCGTTATTTCATACATTTTCAATGCAATTGTCATCAAAATGTTTACATTTTCAGTTTAATTTTGAGTCCATCCACATGCTTCTCCTGCTATCAGGTTTGTTCTGCATAACCTGTCCCTATGTCTCCTCGACAATACTCGGTCTTGTCTTGCCATCTTTTGGCCGTTTGGTAGAACTACAGATGAGGACATCAACATAATCTTATTCTACTCCTCGCAAGCTTTCCAACGAGGGGTCATGTCATATATATAGCCAATGCGTAACGGGGATGCAGCCCACATGGTACTGTGGGACTTTACGCATGGCGTGCGGCCGCGCGCGGTGACGTGCAGTGCACCTCAACTTCGGTGTTGCTTTGGGTGTTTTTCCACATCTACAATGTCGAGGAAACAGCAGAAAATTAAGTTCACCGTTTTAGAAGCTCTGGAAGAGATTCAGACGAGACGTGATGTTGAAGTGGAGGATTCTACAGACGGTACTGACGACGACTCAGAGGACGACGCAAATGTTTTGATGAACGTGGATCCAGTTCATGAGTAAGTTATAGTCTTGCTTTGCAGTACATGTTTGTAAGTTTCACCGATTCTGGTGTCGGTAAAGCGATGTTTACGTTGACCGGCCCCGGTCACGTGATCATGTAAAGGGACAAACTAATGTTAGCTGACGCAGTCGCGTTGTTTGTGTGAAATTCTGAGTATGTTTGATCTGCATTTCATCATCAAACATGATATTTGACTTATAATTCCATGCTAGTAGTTATATTACGTTCATGATGTAGCCTGGAAACTAGTCTACACGCAGCTGCCCCCTCCCTGTTTTAGTATAGGGACCAGTCAGCTGACTGTACACTTTGTCCTCTATGTCGGTGTTTCAGGGTATTTGATGACAGCTAAACGTGACGTTTCTGATTTTATTTCATACTTGTTAGTTTCACCAACTCGACAAAACCTCACTAGTTGCCCCACACCCATAATGCAATGGGCGACCATGTACTACTTTAAATGGCCAGAGTCAACAGATGGTGTAATAGGCCTTGGCACTATTGTGTGTTTTCTTGTTGTTACTGAAGTACCAGATTACTTTTAAATGTATATATGTTTATAAATATATACTACAATTGTAAATTGAGGGGTCAGTATCTAATTACAATAAATTACAGTCTCCAGCTGAGGCATCGTCACAATGTTTGTGTATTGTGCAAATAAACTTTTTTGGTTTCAAATTGTACATGATATATACTTTACAGCTTTGTAATTATATTCATAAGCTCTTATGCAGTCAGAATTTGATGTGATGTGATTATTCCATATCTATATTTGTTATTATTACTAAGATTGCACTAATGGCACAATTTTATTGCACATATCTTGTTTTCTTGTTACTTTCCGACATGTTTATAGCACGTGTATAGCTT
>OMOT01034161.1:0-11485 GCA_900312575.1 Acanthochaenus luetkenii
AGCCAGAGGGAAGGAAGGGAGGGAGAACAGCAAAGCAAATAGAGGAGGAGGGAAGGAAAAGGATGGAGAGAGGGAGTGGGAAGGAATGTTATGGAAAGAGGGAAGGAGGAGAGAAGAGAGTGAGGGGGAGGAAATAAGAGGGAACAAGAGAAGGAGAAAGATTGTGAGAAGGAGGGATAGAAGGACAGGCAGGGAGGGAGAGAGAGATTCAAGGAGGGAGGGAGGGAAGGAAGGATGAGAGAAGAGAGGACGGGAGGAAAAGGCAAAGCAGGGTGTGTCGAAGCGAAGCCAAACAGACAGATGGCACGTACCCGTGCACGGACACAGATGAAATGGCAAATGAAGAAGTGACAGCGGCAACAAACCACCATGGCAAAGAAGCCACAGCCATAATGATGGTCCGATAGGAGAGGAGTTTCATGGGCGCGATACAAAGGAATATTCCAAAGGATATGAGTGTCGTAAAAATTATATTCAGGTCACAACAAAGTGGAAAAAAATGGAAACCAGATGCAACCAAATGGAAATGAATGATGAACGAACCAAATCAAAGACAATCCCAAACAAATGGAGCCAATAGTGCAAACGAAAAACGGAAGAAGTCAAACACGTAACAGGAAACGGAGGAAGAGAGAAAGAGAGAGAAAAAAGAGAAAATTAAGAAAGATGTTCTATGTCTTTGAGAAAGGAAAGGGAGGTATTTCATATTCTAAGACATGGGGTGAAGACGGAGGGAGGGAGGGAGAGATGGAGGGAAGAGGCTCTTGGTTTAATTTATGTCAAATGACGACAGTGAACTAAAATCCAACACAAGTGCAAATAATGAAGCACCCGTTGTCTTCAAGGAACATATTGATATTTAGAAGTTATTTGCAGTCTGTTGTTCTTTCCCCCACTAGTGACATTATACCATGGAGAATCGATTCCCCACAGTGAGTACCTGGGACAGAAAAATTACAGACTAAACTTCTACATTTATTTTAAGGGTATGCCCTCAATTTCCTGACTGAATTTCAACTTGTACACAAAAGCAAGGAAGGGGTAAAGAAAGGGACAAATGGAGGGAGGGGGTATCTGCCAGCAGCGCGGGTCCAGGCGTCTTCCCAGCATGCATCACAGTTCAAACCCAATCCAAACCAGATTAAACCAAACTCTGCAAAGTTGTCCAAAAGAGAATTCCATGCTGAGAGTCAGCTGTTGAGGGAGGGGAGGACGAAGGAGGGATGTGAGGATGAGAGGAGGGGAGGAAGGGTGACGATACCGTACCATGCAAGGATCTGTGTGTATCTTTATTGAGCACAAGTGCAGCAAGACAATTACTACATAACACGAACAACACACAACATAAAAGTCCAGTTTAAATGACATAGTGGTTTGTCATGTCTACATATGACACACAAAGTTACACTTCAACATAGACCCATACACAATGCCTGCTTCCTTCCGACACACAGGGTTGTTGAGCAATACCTATGACTGAATGATTACTTCACCAGGTGCTGGTAAAGGTCATACACTACTTAACGCACCGTTGAACGTTTTCAACGTGGAACCCTAATGAGACGTTTCATCACTCGCCATGGGAACCAGTCTCAGGACAAACCCAGTAAACATCTGTCCAAACCTGAGGGGTATGGCTTTTTGAAAACCCATACCTGACTAGAGACCAAAACTGCTAATATTTCTTTAAGGATGAATTCCTAATGACAAAATTATTCAACAACATTTTATTTTATCCAAGTCCAACTAAACCTGAGCAGTTGATCTGATAAATGTAGTCCAATCTAAACTGAGACCATTGGGTCGAGTCATGTTCAGACATAAATCATCTCTCTCTTTATGAACCAGAAAACGATTTTTAAATGTTACTTCTATTCTTGTAACGCTTTATGATTTAACCCTTTATGCTTATCTTGTTTATGTTATTGGGACTCTACCTAAACCTTTTCACATGTTTGAAAAGCACTTTCTTGTCACATTGTCATATGAAATCTGCTATATACATTTTGCATGCTGAAATTGATCGGTTTAATGTTTCCTTGATCATCTGCAATCATCACAGAACATGACTTAAGACTTAGGTAGGATCCACTTCTAATTTCGGCATACGTCCAATCCACCAAGCAACACTAGCAAGCAGTGTGAACCGACCATCTGAACTCAGTGCAGTGTAGAGGCAACTTTCTAAGAAAATAGTTCCTTCCTTCCTTTGACCTGAACCTTTCTTTATCCCCTCTCAGCAGGCAGGGTCAGAGGACATTGGGAAGTGAATGGAGGAGAGGAAAAAGGAGGGTGGGATGAAGGACGATGTATACAAATCAAAGGTGATGGCGGAGGGTGAAGTGCGCCAATGATACAATTAAAGGGAACATTCTCTGGCTAGCAACTCTGAAACAGTGTAGGCTAGCTGTGGATATACAGACAGACAAGACGAGATAAGCGGCTAGCCATAGACAGACAACATAGACTTGTTGTAGATAGAGAGGAGTAGACATACAGACAGACAACAACAAGCATTACTGCTGATGACATATAACTGTAATTATAGGGGCATCTTCACATTTGAATCTCAGTTACGGTACTTATCTTCACTAGACCCGTGTCACAATTGGGGGGGAAGAGTTATTACATTAAACGTTAGCTTTTCCCAACGTCTTCATTTGTATTATTACTCATTTAAACCAAGCAGCACGGCTACTGAGTCTGGTGAAGAAAAATAACCAACTGATTTTCTAAATATTTAAGCATCCCTGTAAGACGAATGAGCTTCCCATGTGTCGCCACAAAGGAAGCAGGCCATTGCCGGATGAGTTTTTAAACCACACCTGGGCAAAGCAGTGCAAGATTCCTACATACCTTCTAATTCATTTAAAATGTCCACACTTTTTCCTGACCTTTATTTCTTGGCTAGATTAGAAGATTTAGGTCGGTGTTCAACTGATGCATGCTAATGAGGCGAGATGATGAAGATCATACAGCAACAACTATCTCAATATGTAAAGTAACAGTGGGTTTACAGCCTCATAAAACGTCTCATCATATGTACATTGGGACAGAATAACAGAATATTTTTCCCCATACATTTGTTTCCCAAACTTTTCAAGACATGGAAATGATCGCACCGTTGTGACGAAAAGAGAGCTGAGCCAGAAGGCAAAGCTCTCGATTTATCGGTCAATCTTTGTCCCTACTCTCACCTATGGCCATGAAGGGTCATGACCCAAAGAACGAGATTGCGGATGCAAGCGGCCGAGATGGCCTTAGGGATAAGGTGAGAAGCTCAGTCATCCGTGAGGGACACGGAGTTGAGACGCTGCTCCTTTGTGTGGAAAGGAGCCAGTTGAGGTGGTTCGGGCATCTTGTAAGGACGCCACCTGGTCGCCTCCCTAGGGAGGTTTTCCAGGCACGTCCAGCTGGGAAGAGACCACGAGGCAGACCGAGGACTAGGTGGAGGGATTATATCTCCACGCTGGCCTGGGAACGCCTGGGATCCCCCAGTCAGAGCTGGTTAATGTGGCCAGGGAAAGGGACGTTTTTTGGGGCCCCTGCTGGAGCTGTGACCTCCGCAACCCGACTTCGGATAAGCGGTTGAAGATGGATGGAAGATGGATGGATGGAAATGATATAATTCACCATTCATTTATCTTTTCCAGACTTTGTGGACCTATGTAGAAACCCTGTCAGCAAGTGAAAACATTTTAAATGGTTAACTGTAATGTTTTCCAATGTTTTGTATGCTGCCTTCTTCACCAGGGCTCAATTGAAGACAATATGTCAGTCTCCATGTGACTACCCATGTGAAACAAAGTTCAAATACATTTTTGCCCAGGTCTGATTTTAATGTTTTTAAAACAAAAAAAAACTTTACATAGGCGGTGTGAGGGACACCTACCTGCGCATACAGTCGAGGGCCTGTGTGAAGACCTGTGGCGCCATGCCGTGTTCATGCTGCAGGATCAGGCATTGCTCCAGGGTGACCGACATGGCTGTGCGGTCCTTAGCGCTTTTGCAGCTGGTGAAACGCACCCCGTTCAGCCGGCGACAGATCTGAAAGAGGGAAAGTAGACATGTTTAGATCATAGGTGAATATGAATTTGGGGGCCAATGTAGCCTGGTGGTGAAAGAGAGACCATTGCATACCCGTAAATATTCCCCATCCCAAAAGTCATGTTCGATTCCCCCAATAGCCAATGAGTCAATCCCTGTTGAGGTATCCTAGCGCAAGACACTGAATCCTATTTGTCTTTTTTCCAATGCAGTTTAAACTGCACACAGGTCGCTCATGTTCACCAACCCGGCCGGTCTTTCTTGATTTGCATTGGAAACAAGTGAAATATCACACCATTGGCAGATGTTTATCAACCGATTAGATTAAATGACTTCTTAAAATGGAGAAGTATTTGAAGTACAACAAAGTGGTCACTCTACCTCGGCGGCCTGCCAGAGGATGTCCACGTTCTTGTTCTTCCTGGCGTGGACGTTCTGCCCCAGAAACCTCAGCAGCTCGGGAAGACAGGTCTGAGAACGAGACCTTGGGAGGCCTGAGGGTTGGGGGGAAGATATGAAATGTAGGTGAGGTGAAAAGGGAGGAGAAAGGGATGGAGGGAAGAACAGAGAGAGCAGAGAACACAAAGAGCAAGGGAGGAAGGAATTGACACAGCTGTTTAGCATCTAACCCAGTTGAGGATACAAAAATTGACTTTGTTGAATATTCACAGAAAAGGTTTTAACAATAGAAATGAACCCTGCTAAAAGCCTGTGATATAATTTCTAAAATACATGGACATTTAGGAGAACATTGGCATATGTCAATTTGTTGATGAAAAACGTACATCTTGCAGATGTGTGGTTTTTGTGTAACAGCAATATAACTCCTCAGCATATGGGTAAGGTGATAGGGAGCTTAAAATAATGGAAAAGCAAGGCACTCCTGGACCAGACCTGATCTATTCTTAGGGTGTGATCACACCTATATCACCCCTACATAGACCTTTGGTCAGATCCAGAGTGTTCAAAGAAACTTTGAACCAGAGTGGAAAAGTTTACTTTGTTGCATTGCTGTATTTGGTTCATGCTGCCTGATTACAAGAGAACCAGGACTTGTAAACAAAAGTCACATGGACTCACAAGTAGCTCGTATATTGGGCAGTTTTGGTGACCTGTCATCCTGCCAGGTTAGAGATGTTGGCGGTTCTTGTAACTTTAGCCAAGGGTGATGGACTTGTCTGTGCTCTTCTTCTATGGTGTTCATACCAGTTAAAAACACATGAAGAAATAGCTGAATATGAGCTTCAGTCAAGACTGCAGTTTGCCCTCGGTTAATTTTGTTATGCTAGGCTTTCCAAGCATGAGTTACTGCTGGCTATCAGATGTCAACATCTGTCTCCTTATACCTATAAACCCTTGCGTTTTGGGTCATTTCCTGAAAGTGCCCTGAAAGTCAGATTTAGCTGGTAAAATAGCCACTGTAGCCGGTGGACTAAAAATGTAGTTTCCTGCCCTGACGGATACATGATTCACTGTATGCAAGATCCTGACTGTGATCTGTAGTCTAGTAGGTAGTGTAGGAAGGGCTGTGAAACTTTTGTACTTACAGTCCTCAGGCAGCACTTCTTTGAACTGTTCGTAATAAGAGTTCAGCCTGGCCAGACTCTCCAAGTTAATGATCTCCTGAAGGGATGTGTCTCCAAACCTGAATCACATGCACACACAAACGTATTATTTCTTCCATAAGCCTCTCGTCCCATATCGTTTCCTCCTCTCTTCTTTCCCCTCTCGATCAATCATGCATTCAAATTTATATTGTGTGTCTTGTGCTTTGTTCTGTTTCCGTTTGTCTTTTACTATTCTGTAATTCCTTTGATTGTTGTTCAGGTAGATCTAGTTTGGTTCATTTTGTGTAAAGTCCTTTGAGACAGACATGCTTGTGATAAAGGGCTATATAATAAATTAACTTGAACTTGCAGTCATCCTTCTTTTCTGAATCACCACCCTCGCCCCCTTCCCTCATCCATCCATCATCTACCCATCCATCTGTCAATCCATCAATTTTTTTCCAAGTCACCATCCTCGTCTCCCATCTCTAATTCCATCCATCTTTTACAAAACACCACCTTCATCCAAACCTTAAAGCTGCACTAGGCAGGATTTCTAGATAAGAACCCATCCGTCTTATCAGCCTAAATCACAAAGTGGGGCTGCAACACAGAAGGGCGTGGCATCACCACTTATTGAGATGCTGCAGATTCGCCCTGTTTGCCCAAATGACATTCCGGTGTCAGGTATGGATATTGGTGTGAAATCCTCTCTGTGCACAGGAAGTGACAAATTGAAAATACAAAACCTAAACAGCAGCTAGCTGGACTCACCAACAATGGTTGAAAATGTTGCCAAAATATTTTTCTCACCCTCTTCACCACAACCAGCCAATAAGAAGAAGAAATTTAGGTCAGGGGACTGCACAGTTTACTGACATCACGTTACATAATTTCTGGGTAATGAAGTCAAATTCAAACAGTTACCTCCTACTGCCACTTGGGGCCGTCAAAGCTCAAACTTGCCTAGTGCAGCTTTAACACCCATCCCTCCGTGCCACCAGCTCTCCATCCATCCATCCATCCATTTTTTCCAAATCACTGTCTCTCTCTATCCGTCCCTCCGTCCATCTCCTCCACTACTCACTTCTCCGCCAGTGTCTGCTGTTCGTTGATGCCGACGTTGAAGTGCACCGGCTGAACCCTCAGCAGCATGCCGTTCTGGATCTCCCGTGGCAAGGCGTCAAACATGGTTCCCGGTAGGGGGATACGGACGTTGAAGCCATCCCGGTTGCCTGTGATGACCGGAAGCATGTCGGGGGCGGAGCTGCCGGTTGCCTGGGTGACCTTAAAGGGACACAAAACACGTGGACACAGTCCTTTACAGTACAATTAGTGAAATTTGTACAATCTTATAAGTTGTAATAATCCTCCACCTTCTCAGGTAAGGTACAAATCTTAAATCGTCTTACTGTGATGCGTCCGTTGATTCTGCTGCTACAACTGATGCTATTTTGCGCATTATTTTAATGCTGTAATGTAAGGGTCATGATACCCTCAGTTTGAGCCTTTCTCCACCTACTGCTCGGTGGGCAAGTGGGAAAGGTTGTAGCATCTATGACTAGCAAAACCACAAAAACCAATTAGTCAGGTTTTTCAGCTTCTAGTTGGCGACAGTAAGCCACGATTTGCACAGAAATGTAAGGAAAAAAGCATTATGTGATGTATTGTCAAGATTACGACCAGGACGGATGTGTTTAATAAGCCATAAGCATTAACAGCTGAAAAAAAGCGAGTTGTGTTAGAATTGTCAGTTGAGTTTTTTTTATATAATCCCATCTGCTATATATAATATATTTGCTGCTGCAATGGCCCAATTTCCCCACAGGACCATGAAAGTTTCATCCGATCTAATGTAATCAACATTTTTTAAATGGGTGGCCCCAATGGGAACCCTCAACCCTGGGACTGTTAATCCAGAAGACTCACAGTGAACTCAATATAGTTCTGTGTATTACATTACATTACAGCATTTAGCAGACGCTTTTATCCAAAGCGACTTACATATCATCATACCGTTGGCAGAGGAAGCCATGCAAGGTGCCAACCTGCTCAGTGGGAGCAATTTGGGGTTAAGCGTCTTGCTCAAGGACACTGACAGGTTTTTTCCCCGGGAGGAGCTGGACTCGAACCTTCAACCTTGCGGTTGCTGGGCGGGAACTCTCCTCCTGAGCTACTGCCGCCCCTCGTGTATGTGGAATGCAACGTACAATGCAGCGATGTTCTCATATCGCATCCTTCTACCTTAAAGGTGACGTTGCGCAGATCCATGATGCCAACACTCATGTCCTCCAACATGGCCAGCTCCTCTCCTGGACACACACACAGAGATTCACAACAGTTAACACATTACTCTAATCGTTAATGGTCCCATAGAGGCATAAGGAGACATAGATGATTATGTTTGATTGGAAGAACCTGTGGTGTGTGTGTTACCATAGGTGCTCAGTAGGGACTCAAATTGCGCCAGCAGGCCGATGGTGTAGAGCTGCCGGAGAAATCCGTTGTCACGGAGACAGTTCCTCAGTTTGATGATGAAGCCGCAGATGAGAGCGGTGAGCTGCAACCACACACACATCATCATCGGCGTTAACACACACATCACCATCAGCGTAAACAACACACACATCACTATCAGCGTTAACAACACACACATCACCATCAGCGTTAACAACACACAAATCATCATTAGCATAAACAACATACACATCACCATCAGCGTAAACAACACACGCCTCATCAGCATAAACACACACATCACCATCAGCCTTAACCACACACACATCATCATCAGCGTTACACATTCACAACCATTTTCTCAAGCATCTAAGACAGATTCCTACGACAATGCTCAGCCTACTTTATAACACAGGGGACAGCAGCTTTACATCCTGTGTGGTTGTAAATAGTGTGTATGTGTGTATGTTCTTGCGTGTTCTTCCAGACAAACACGGCACGGCACGGTGGCGCAGTGGTTAGCACTGTCACTTCACAGCAAGAAGGTCCTGGGTTCAAATCTCGCCTGGCCCTTTCTGTGTGGAGTTTGCATGTTCTCCCCGTGTTCGCGTGGGTTTCCTCCGGGTGCTCTGGTTTCCTCCCACATGTGGGACATGCAAATATATGTGTTTGTGTAGTGTGGTGCATGGTGTGATGGGCGGCAGTAGCTCAGGAGGTAGAGTTCCCGCCCCGCAACTGCAAGGTCGGCGGTTTGAGTCCAGCTCCTCCTGGGAAAAAAATCTGTCGTAGTGTTCTTGAGCAAGACACCTAACCCCAAATTGCTTCCGTTGAGCAGGTTGGTACCTTGCATGGCTGCCTCCGCCAACGGTAATGATATGCAAGTCGCTTTGGATAAAAGCGTCTGCTAAATGCTGTAATGTAATGTAAAACAAAATAACAATGAAACCAATGACTAAATCAAAACTAAAACTAAAAATTTAAAAGTGTGCATCTGTATAGGTTTCTGTCCACTACAAAAAAAGACAAGGGACTTTAATCTTGCATCCATCATTCATCCCCATCAAGCTTGTTTCTGGATAGTTTTAGTAAAATTGTCTCACTGTACTGGGAGACAAAATTTGACTGTCACTTGTTTCAAGACATTGTACTTGGTACAAAATAAATTGTCTTAGAACGAATTTCTTGTTTCAAGATTTTATTCGTTTTATAATTATTTATTTAAAGAAGTTAAATTGACATGAATCAACTGAAATGTATTGAAACCAGTATAATTATCTGCCAACTCAGAAAGACACTGACTAAAACTTTGACATAAACTCGATAAGTCTGGATAGAAGTTAAAATCACATGCCAAGTGTGTCATATTTTGCAGTTTAAATTATATATAATCAATATCCATTAGTAAAATGAAAGCTTGTTCATTGTATGTGATGGAATGCACTCACGCAAGTACTATTGTGTTATCGTCTGCACAAATCAACATGGAAACTATTTTTTCTCCAAATGTGTATTTTTTTTTCAGTATTCAAAACATGTGAAGGATCTGATATAAAGGCAGACTGACGTGAAGCTAGGAATATTGTAAGTGCACTAAGGCTTGGACCTTTGCATTCCTTGTTTTTGGTTGCTTGTCATTTTTAGTGATTTATTAATTGAAGCTTAGTCTAACAGCTAAATGCTAAAAATCTCAATGTAAATTGAAAGTAACTGCAAATGTAAATGTTAGTGAAATTAGTTTCTTCACTTGAACAATGCGTGCATGTGCGTGTGTGTGCTGACCGTCTGGCAGAAGACGACGTCGCGGCGGTACTGCAGCGACAGGTCCATGGCTATCGTCGGTGCAGTGTCCTGCATCAGGAGGAAGACCATGGACCTCTTGGCCTTGTCGCTCATCATGGCAACACACTCCGTCAGTGTGGTGAGGAGAGGGTACAATGCCTCACTCCACTCGCCTGGGAAACACACACACAAACAAATTGTGACACACTCAGGGGTGAGACGAGTGTTCACTAACCGGAGATAACAAAGGAACTGTCCACACACAAACTCAGGCAAACAACAGTTTTAATGATTGTGTTGGGGAAGAATAAAGGCAGTCTCTTACACTTAGGCAGGCCAATAGAATGGTCAGAGTTCAAGCAGGGGTTTGGTACACAGGGCGGGTAGTCAGGCAGGCAAGGGTCACACATGTAGAAGGTTCTCGGACGGTCAGGGCGGCAGCACATAGCAGGGTCCTGCGTCCGATCGGTCACACACAGCTTGTCGATCAGGTTCGTTATTCCACACTCTCTCTCTCCTACTTCCCCCATGGATTCTCCTCCCTTGTGTATGTGCTGTCGCCCTTTTTATCCTGCACCTCCCCGTGCGTTGATTTGCCGCAGACAGTCTCCGTGATTGATACAGCTGGCTCACATCCTGTGGTGATTGCGGCGGAAATCCATATATGGGCCTGAGCGTCCATTTTGGAACCGGCACATACCAGCCCTCTGTCACCTCCCTTCTCTCTGTGGGAGAGAGGGGGGAGGGATTCTTCAAATCACACCATCCTCAAGCATCTGCCTCACCTCGTCGGACGGCCTCCTTCCGGGCCAAGGGAGCCCAGGTAGGGCAGCAGCTTGTCCCAATATTTCCCATCCGCTTCAATTACCGTTTTAAAGATTTGTTTCGATGTCTGGTTGAACCGTTCGACCAACCCATCCGTCTGTGGGTGGTAGACGGACGTTAGGATGGCCATAATGTTCATCATCCGATAAAAGTCCTTAAAAACCTGGGAAATGAAGGGAGTCCACTGGTCCGTGAGGATCTCCTCCGGGATCCCGATCCGCGAACACATCATGACCAACTCACGTGCTATCCTTTTGGTGGACATGGTCCGCAGCGGGATGGCCTCCGGATACCGGGTGACGTAATCCATAATCACAAGGATGTAGCGGTGGCCTCGTGCACTTCGCGGCAGCGGTCCTATCAGGTCCATCCCGATCTTGCTGAAGGGGACTGAAATCACAGGCAGAGGGATTAAGGGGCTCCGGAAGTGCGGCCGAGGTGCCACCTGCTGGCACTCGGGGCAACTCCTACAAAAATCCTCCATGGACTTCTTCACACCGGGCCAGCAGAACCTCTCCCTGACCCGCTCTAATGTCTTTTCCGGTCGGGGGACCAACAACAACCCTACTATACATTCGGCCTTTTGGACCACTTGATATAACCGTTTTTAATCGCAAAGTAGGAATAATTTCCCCCGTCCACCACTGTGACCTGCTGCAGCGTGCTGGCGAGGTTGGGGTCCTCCAGTTGGGCCGTTCCGAACCACCCGGCCAGATGATCGGCTCCGCCGCGGGGAACAGGGGGAACACATCCCCTAGGTCGTCGTCCTCCTCAGCCGACCGTCCTGGTTTCGGTTCCGCCTCTCGACCCCTCTCATTCGCGGCCTCCTC
>OMOT01034163.1:0-11541 GCA_900312575.1 Acanthochaenus luetkenii
ATGACCGAAAGAACGAGATCGCGGATGCAAGCGGCCGAGATGAGTTTTCTCAGGAGGGTGGCTAGCATCTCCCTTAGGGATAAGGTGAGAAGCTCAGTCTTCCGTGAGAGTTGAGCCGCTGCTCCTTTGCGTCGAAAGGAGCCAATTGAGGTGGTTCGGGCATCTTGCAAGGATGCCACCTGATCGCCTCCCTAGGGAGGTTTTCCAGGCACGTCCAGCTGGGAAGAGACCACGGGGCAGACCGAGGACTAGGTGGAGGGATTATATCTCCACGCTGGCCTGGGAACGCCTTGGGATCCCCCAGTCAGAGCTGGTTAATGTGGCCAGGGAAAAGGAAGTTTGGGGGCCCTTGCTGGAGCTGCTACCTCCGCGACCCGACTTCGGATAAGCGGTTGAAGATGATGATGATGATGATGACTTGCTTTTTATACAACAATGTGAAGAAAGGACGGCTCTAATCATATAAATATTTGTTGTGCTATATATACAGTTTATACTGTATATCTAAAAAAGCACACATGGTAACACTTGACAATGGCCTTATTCCAGTGTATTTATTTCCTTGTTCATGTGCAAGAGTATCCAGAAAATCCTATGACACTATAATTCTAATCCTTGTAAGACATTTTCACTAGAATCGACTCAGGTGTGTCGGTTCACACAATGACGTGTTGATATAAGATCTTCTGGGTAAATGAAACGACAGCTCCGGTTACTGTACGCATCAGTCCTATATGACAGGAAGATGAAGATTTGAATGTATGATGTGTTGGGACGCTTGTATGTTGGCTGTCATCCATCTGTCCTACTGCAGGGACGTTGACTGTAGCTCTGATATGGAAATACATTAAAAGACTGAGAAAGAGAAGAGAACAGATTGTAACAGACAGAGTGAGGGATGGAGATGGCGAGACATAAACTAGGATTCCATTCAAGCATTTTAATGATGTAGAGGCTGATTGGAAACAGCAAATTTCAATCCAATTTAAAAAACTAAAGTCTTTACATGCAATGGAAAATGTTTTTTTGTCGATAAGGAAAGTATGCGATAATAGTGATGGAAACGCATTTGTTGAACTAATAATGATGTAAGCTTGGTTCACATTGCACAACAATTGAGAAGTGGCTTTTGGCATTCTGAAATGTTGTATGCAAAATATCTGTCCACCATATCTCCCACGTATCAGTCCCCATTGTTATGTTCCCCTCGTATGTTTTGTATTTTGGTATCTCAAAAGTTTGCTTAAAATCCGCTCGGCAGGCAAATGGGAACAGACATACTATGCATGTGTCATCATGGGGAATGGATGTCTGGTGTGTTGGGGTGTATGCTGTTAATTATCTGTTGTAATACTAGATCTGTCTAGAGATGTCAGCTGGGATTTTTTACATAAGAGCTTCCAATATGAGGTATTATCATGGAGGGACATGTTTTTCCATATCAACATGGTTCTTAAGAGACATGCTCTCAACGATGCCTCTGTAATCCAAAGATAATGACTGGATTACTCATTATAGGGTGCTTTCTTAAAATTGATTTGACACATTTTCATTAAGCGTACTTAGACATGTATTATGGCTCCCTCATGCTTCGGCACTCACAGTCCTGCCAAATCTGACCTGGTAGCACACTGTGTAAAATGCAATGTGGAGGCTTGTAGCGGCTGATGATCTTTACACTGATTGTCTCATTTGTTTAAAATTACACTAATATCTCAACGTTAATGTGATAATCATGTATTTATGTTAAAATGCTATATGTAGCTCTTTTTAATTTATAGCTATGTTCTTTTTTAACACAACATGATGTCACTTGTAGATGTAATTAAGTGGTTATAAGAGATTTAAACTAACTTCATTGGTTTGCTGGGTCAATGATAAGAAACAGGGAGAGTGGGATGACTGAAAGTGTTGAAAGTGACAAAGGGAGAGAGAGATCCTATTGACGTTGAATTGAGCCCACCAAACCTCATGAACCATAGGGACTCATTAACTTTAGAGAATTCACATACAATACAATGGAGCATGATCAATTTGTTGTATGTTATATAGTTCTTAAAGTGCAAAATCACAGCCGCATGTGGAGACTGATCAAATATTTTGGATGGCATCTCTCTTTTAAAGTTGCGCTTTTGCAAACAACCATTAACTACTTTGCAAGCATTCACAAAAAAAGTAATAATCCAGGTCCAGGCACTCAAGGTAGGGTTGAAAAATTTGTAAAAGGCTTTAATTCAGCGGGCTAAAAACACCAACACGTGCCGGCTTGCACCTTCTTCAGGGTGTGGTAACACAAAGAAACAAACAGAGTAATTATAGTTAGTCACAGTTATAGTTAGGGCACAGGTGAGTACATGCAACATTTGTATGGCCTCTAGGGGCATCACACAATAAATAAAATACAGGAAGCACAGAAACCAAGGTATGAAATACTTTTTTTAGAAAAACCTTTTTTTAGAAGAAAATCTATTATATACAAGAGAATCCTCCCTAAGTGCAAAAATGATGCAATCAAACAATAACATCATATTGCACTTACAATGAGGAAACCAGTCTGAGCATATCCCAGGTATCTTAGAGGGAAAAGACCCTTGAGAATGATCCACTCCTCAAAGGGAAGAAAACCAATGACTATATTAGAGGACCAAGGCCATGACTATATGAAAAATGAGAGGTCAAAGTCCTCGTTGAGAAAAGGGTAACTGGTGCCCTTAAGGTCATAGATCTGTCACGGTTCGCTTACTGGTCGGACCCAAGAGCAGACACAGGAGGAGGAGGCAGGAGGTTCCAGGTATAATGGTATTTAATCCACGCTGCCAGACAAGTACTGGTACAAAGCGTCATGCACCAAAAACATGCACACTAAGACACGAGAAGAGAAATCATATATCATTCATAACAAACTGAACAGACTTAATTAGCAAACTTAGCATCCTTATTTAACAACCCAGCACCAGACAGACGGGAAGACAAAGACTATATAGACAACAGGGATAATGACCCAATATGAAACAGCTGGGAAACAACGGGGCACATGGGAAACACAGGCGCCCTCTGCTGGCCTAAACGGGCAACAGCAGAGGACAGACAGGGAAGTACAAGCGGGATCACCACAAGATCCAGTATGCCTCTCTTTGTTTGATTAGATATTGTCCCCGCCCCTGGCATCAAAGCTGATAACTTGAAGACCTGACACTTGTAGGGTTGTATCACTCCCATGTTGGGCTTCCATGTAGTGTTTGTCCATTGGATAATTCAAATTCCCAGAACGAATGGCATACCTATGTTATCAACGATGTCCCTCAGTCTAATTTTAGTGAGGCCTATATAGAAACAGCCACAAATGCATTAAAGTCGGTACACAACATGGGTGGTATTGCAATTGATGAAACTGGTGATAGGATAGGTCTTGTTACACATCTCTAAAGTGTTCAATTTTCACTATATTCACGTTTGAGAGCAGGAAGGCAACTCCTGACGAGTTTGTCCTTAACTGTTGGGGCCCTTCTGAAGCTGATACCCGGGGGTTCAGTGAATACCGCCCGTAAATAATTTTCGCTCTCAATAATTCTTTATAACGCGTTTGATCTGGACAGCTTCTTTGCTGTAGCGTGTAACAAAGTAAGACTTCTGGGTTTGCTCTGGTTTTGGTTTGGGGCTGAGCAAAAGCGAAGTGACAAAGCTCTGTTGTGAGCCTGAGTGAGAAACTGGGGTTGATACCCTCTCTGTCTAAAATGCTGCTGTATGTCCATAGATTGAATTTGGAAATCCTGATCATGATCACAAATCTCTGGATTTGTCCATAAGGGATATTCTTAATGATCCATGGGGGGTGAAAACTGTCTGTTGCTTTTCTAAAAATGGAAGTATGCAAGTGTCCTTGGTCATCCTTTGAGATCCGTAGGTCCAGAAAGTTAATTACTTGTTGATCATATTCCAAGCTCAACTTCAGGTTTTCATTTAGACTATTAACATAAGTATGGAAGTTGTGGCAAGTCCCTGTATAGAAGGGGGGGCTTGCCACATATGGTGGAGAATGCGGGCAATATTGTACAGTTATTGTTTACTGTAAAATATCGCCCGCATTCTCCAGCGACTGGCTCCCGGAGCTCACCTCCGGGCCCCCCAGGGTCGAACACCCGACACCAGCCTTGGCCCTGGACACAAGAATCAGAGGGGTTAGGTAAGGTCTTAAACTCACCTTCCTGGCCCTCTTTCGTCGTCGCCTCCGTCCGGGATTGGGTTTACTCTCCACTACATCCCAGGAACATTAACATAACATGTGCCATTTGGTGGGTGCTTTTATGCAAAGTGCCTATCGTGAGTGCGTATGTTGTTAGCATGAGTGGCCCGAGATGGAATCTACGGAGCCCCCCAAAGCTCACGGTGAGAATTTATTTATATTGCGATATATTTTGAGTTACCTCACAATATGTTTTGCGTTCTCTCGCAATAGATTTAACATTTTTTCGCAATACTTTTGCGTTACCTCAGAATAGTTTTGCGTTGTTCACACCTTGTTTCCGCTCCCCCGTCTCCGTTATTGTATTCATCCATCCATCCATGGTCTATACACGCTTACTCCTATTCAGGGTCACAGGGGCTGGAGCCTATCCCAGCATGCATCGGGCGGGAGGCAGGGAAACACCCTGGACGCCAGTCCATCACAGGGATAACACATACACAGACAAACACAGTCACACCTACGGGCAATTTAGAGTCTCCAATTCACTTAACCTGCATGTCTTTGGACTGTGGGAGGAAACCGGAGCACCAGGAGGAAACCCACGAGAACACGGGGAGAACATGCAAACTTTTATTTTCAAACTGCAATACTGTGGTCTGGTTTTCCGACTAGCGGTAACGCAGCCTGCCAAATCCATCTGTCCTGCAAACAGCATGTATCCTCTGATCGTGAAAATGGTGGGCAGAAAAGCTGGCTTGGAATCAGCTTATCTTGGAAACACGCATGTGCAACACTGCTACTAGCTAGCTGATTACTGTTGCACTTGCCTAGCTCAGTTAGCTCAGCGCCACACACTAATTTACTTGTCAAATTTGCATTCTGTACCGTTTTCTCTGAGGACTTTTGAATAAAGTCGGGGTCGCTGGAAACTTGTTGACCGTGTTGAACAGTCCGATGGCCGCAGGCACAAAGGAACACCTAAGGCGCTCCGCAACGTGGCAGGATGAGCCTGTGGCTGAAGGTGTTCCTCATCAACCTCAGCTCACCATGGAAAAGGTGAGAGGGGTTCTCCTCCCTCATCCTCCTCTCTGCCACTACCTCCAGACTGTCCAGTTTGACTCCCACAACAGAACTGGCCTTCTTCACCAGTTTGTTCAGCCTGTTGGCCCTAACCCTGTCTTGATGCCGCCTCCCCAGCACGCCTCCCCAGCACGCCACAGCAATGGAGAGTGCACTGGCTACTACAGACTGATAGAATATCTGCAGCATCCTGTTGCACACATTGAAGGACCTGAGCCTCCTCAGGAAGAACAGCCTACTCTGTCCTTTCCTGTAGACTGTAGAGCCTCAGTGTTGTCCGACTAGTCCAGTTTATTAATCATCTGCTCTCCTAGGAACCTGTATGAGTTCATAATCTCTACCCACACCCCCCAAATGGTGACAGGGGTTGGGGGCTTCCTGCTCCTTCGAAAGTCCACCACCAGCTCCATGCTCATGCTGTAACACCTGAATTTCCCCTAGGGGATCAATAAAGTGCAATCTAATCTAATATAATATAATGATCTTCCCAGTGTTGAGCTGGAGGTGTTATGGGGGCGTGGCAATAGCAGTCGAGGCCTATTACTCAAAAGCCCCTTTCACAACACTGGCAATACTGGTAAATTCCTTTGTTGTCATTTACCTGAAATTATGTTTAATCTTTGCACCGGATTCATTGCAGCCTGAAAACAAGGTGGGTGATGATGCTGTATAGTATTTTCCTCCTACATGCAGTCTTTACACGGCACAAGAGTTTGTTACTGGCCCAAAAATTCAAGCCTGAACCGATCAGAATCCACACTGGTCCAACCCGAGCCCGATGCGCTATAGAGTTGTTTTAACCCAAGACCGAACCGTCAATTTTCATAATGAATGCCATAATTTTACAAGTGCACTACAATCTAATAAACCACCATAGCCTATAACCTGTCCTATAATTGTCTATATGCAAGTGGATTCACATTGATGTTATGGCTCCACCAGTCTGTCGATTCCGAGTCCGACCAACTGTTGATTAACTCTTTCTCACTATTTTCTTTAAATATATTTAATATATTCCTTAGCTATTAGGTTGCTGCCTGGGGCAATTTGTGTTAGACAATTCTACGCTTGCCCGTGCCTTGTTGGCGCCTGGCTACTAATAAAAAAAAGAAAAAAAGAAGAAAAAATGAATAATGTCATAATCTGAACCGGACCAAACCCTCGGGCAAGGGTTGGGCCTGGTCGGGCCCGGGTTAAAAATTACAAACTCAACTATGCTGCCATTTATGCTACTCATGTGAATGGAGCCCTCTTATTTCCACGTCTGTCCAATTCAAGTAGAGAAGGGAGGTTTATTGCAGGGACAGTGAAGAAGATGACAGGGAATAATGTCCGGGTTAGCAGCAGGGAGCGGAGAGCAGTAGCGGAAAACAAGCAGGGCAGAATGGATAGTTGGCGTAGCCATGGAAGACGGTAGTCACACCTGGCAGAAACAGCACGGCAATCAGGCAGGTCAGCAATCGGCAGACTGGAAATCCTGAGCACAAGGAACCAACTGTAATGCGAGAATCTAACATGAACAGACTGGAACTAAGAACTAGGAGAGCCGAGACAATAGCTACCACAATGGTTGAAACAACGATCTGGCCAAGAGTGAATGGAAATCTGTGGTAGATGATGGGAACCAGGTGCTCCAATTGCCACACCCTCAGGTGATCAGCAGGCAGGTAGCAGGAGACAGTGGGGTGGCAGTAGCTCAGGAGGTAGAGTTCCCGCCCAGCAACCGCAAGGTTGAAGGTTCAAGTCCTGCTCCTCCCGGGGAGATATCTGTCGTAGTAGCCTTGAACAAGACACCTAATCCCAAATTGTTCCTGTTGAGCAGGATGGTACCTTGCATGGCTGCCTCCACCAACGGTATGATTTGTAAGTCGATTTAGATAAAAGCGTCTGCTAAATGCTGTAATGTAATGTAATGAGACACCCACGCCCACACATACACACACAAACAGACAAAACAGACCTAAGGGTGCTGAAACACAAGAGACAATGGGGAACAGACTGGACACGATCACAACCGTGACACCTTCAGCAAAAAAGCTACCGGCCGTTGTATAGTGCTGTAGTTACTTATATAGTTATTTACTCTCAAATGGCCGTATACTTCCTACTAAAAAAACTTATTTTTTGCGGGCCAACTGTATAGGTTTACACCTATGCTTTATTGATAGCTTCCTTAGCAGAGGTCTGCATTTTCTAGTTTGTTTTTGTTTTTAGCTAATTTTGTGATTGGTGTACTTGATGCAGCTGGTATAAAATCTCAACTATTTCTAGTTGAGTTTGTTGATTGTTCTAAATATTTTATGAAACTACAGTAGTTATAGACACAAAATATAATATGTCAAATTAACCAATCCAGCCAAAATTTTAAATTTCACCAGTGTTGCCCCAGTTTAGTGTTAGGGGTGAGGGAATTACTGTAGTCAGTGGAAGGTCTTCACAAGAATAGTAAGACAAACTACTGCTGAACTTCTGCTCTATATCTGATGGACCAAAACTTCCTTTGATTAGTCACAAGGAATAGTCTGGCAACTAGTTAGTTGAGAGACATTATGCTGTGAAGTGACACATACAGGATACATGCACAAGCTGGAAGGGCTGGAGCAGAGGGCAGCTGAGTGGTGCCTGGGGAGCAATTAGGGGTTAAGTGCCTAGCTCAAGGGCACAACTGCAGGAGCTGGCACATGATTCTGACTCCGACAACACTCCGGTCGGCAGCTCACATGTTGCCAGATTTCTTCCCATCTCAGGATTCTAACTGGCGACTTTCCGGCTACGAACCCGCTTCTCTACCTCTGGACTACCCTGTCGCCCGTCATTTTTAAAGCACTCAGCAGAAGATTGGGATATGTGCTGCTTCTGCTGCAATGAAACCACTGAACATGCATTTCAAGTGCAATGATTCTCTGCTAAATAATGCTAATAAATGCCAAATAATCTGTACTTTGAATGTCGGTACACTGAGTGCCAAAAGCATAGTCATCTCTCAGCTCTGTCATCACAGACCTTTTCATTGTAAACCAGGAAGCAGAAAAGCACTGTAAAGATTTGTCTAATAGACAAAGTAAAATATAGCCACAGTAAAAACCAGACCAGTGGTAATGGTAGTGGGGCGGCAGCGGCTCAGGAGGTAGCGTTCCCGCCCCGCTATCGCAAGTTTGAAGGTTCGAGTCCAGTTCCTCCCGGGAAAACAAATTGGTCATAGTGTCCTTGAGCAAGACACCTAACCCCAAATTGCTCCCATTGAGCAGGCATCTGTCATACAGTATATTCAATTTTTGTGACTTTTATTATATTATTATATACTATTGTTTTTATTGTTCTTACATCGCTAACTATTTTTAGATTTTTTCCATTGTTCTCCTTTTCCCTGCAGATTATACTATTGTTTTGTTTAGCTGTAAAGCACTTTGGCTATAAAGGACTTTGTATTTATTCTTGCTATTCTATGCTATAAAAATAAAGTATCATATTATTGTCCTCAGAACACAGACAATGTAGAACAAACATTTACCCCTTAAACACAAATCACCAAGATTTTTCCTCAATGTTGGTTGATCTTGTTTGATGTTGTCACTGTCATGGTTGTGACCGTGTCCAGCCTGTTCTTGTGTTTCCCTCTCCCCGGTGTTTCAGCACCCTCCTGTCTGTTTTGTCTGTATGTCTGTGTTTGTGTGGGGGTGGCTTCCTCCTGCTCTTCCGGCTTCCTGATCACCTGCAGTCTATCAGCTAATCAACCTACACAACTGCCATCAAGCTCATCACCTACAGTATATAAACCCCGGTCTTTCACCCACTCATGGCCAGTTCGTCGCCTCAAATACAGTGGTAGTACGCATTCTAGGTCAATCCAGTCCTTCCCTGAAACACAAGTCACAGCGGAGTGGCCTCATACTCCACACAGTAACCAATACTAATTAAATTATTTTTAAAACAGCATTTACACCACAGGACACTGAAACCATCGAAACCAGTACTAACCAATAGCAATATTAATTCGGATTGCTTTTTCACATTCCTATGCTGTGCGCTAATCAGCTCGCTTGATTTCTGATCTGTACATATTTCTGGACACATTTCTGTACCTATGCTACCTTCATTGATTAATATAATTTGACAGACAACAAAGCACAGGCATCCTTTCACATTGTCACTTTTTCTATATGGTACCTCAATATCGAGTTTTGATAAGGTGAACAGTTAGTAATGCACATATGCACTGCACGTTCTGTACCTGTTAACTATGCCTAGTCGTAAACTGGATATATTAGATAAGGTGAATCGTTTCTTACAACGCACGTCTGCACTCTACCTTCTCAGTGGTAGGAGAAACACTGGCAGCAATTTTCTGTATGTGTCTTTGGAACAAACATATCTCCAACAACTAGCAATTTGCAAACATTAGCTCCCACCAACATATTAGTATTTAACAGTAGGCACATCCACAGTAATAAATTACAACAAATGTGCATTTAGCTTAAATATATTACCCTGCTCTAACCCAATGATCGAGATATATATATATATATATATATATATATATATTGTAATTTTTTGGGTGGTTCTGTGGTTTTTCAGATTTATTTTCCAACTATGGAACTACTTATTCAGTCTCAGTGAAGCTTTTCTCCCCTCTCTGCCATTGCCTCCTCTCTCACTTATTGGTATTATTCATTATCTGAGTCTCTCACCTGCTCCTCTCTCTCTCTCTCTCTCTCTCTCTCTCTCTCTCTCTCTCTCTCTCACTGTGTCTTGGCAGTCTGGTTCGTTGTTAATCTGGTTTTAATTGCGGTTTAAATCTATCCTCGTTGCCAGCATGGAGATCATATTACCACCGGCAAATCAGGAACATGACCTCTCCCTTCCTACTTCTCTTCTCTTCTCTCTCGCAATCTCCCCCTTTCTCCTCTCCTCTTTCTCCTCACAATCTCTCATACCCATCTCGCTCTCATTAATAGTTTTATGACAGCTCTCCAGCAGTAATGGACTTTGACGTACCTACAGTGTAGTGAGCGTGTAATATTCTCTCTTTCCCATTCTCTTTCCCTCTCTCTGTATCTATACCTCTTTTCTCCCTCTTTCTGTCTCTCTAAAAACAGAAGGTATTTATTATTCTGATCAAGCCTCTCGCTCTCTCTCTATTGCTGCCACATGAAACGTCTAGGTTAGTTAGAATACATCCAAAGGATTTACTAATTACATCTGTCACTGTACAGATGAAGAAGCCTGTCTTTTCACTGCATAGTTTGCTGTATTACTGATGTACTGACTATAGAATAGTATAAGACAAACATAGGGAAACAGAACAAAGTACAAGACACTCGAGGCATACAAGGACAAACTTCCAATCGTTTATCCCATCGTCCACTGCCATGGACTGCATGCACACACCACCTGACTTGGGTTATCTTGTAGTGTGGTGACAACTGTATTTTCTTATCTGCAAAGATGGAAACCCTGACCACCGTGGTCAATGTGGCTAGAAATTCTCGGTACACAACTTCAATGGGGCATATCCTGGTTTTACAGCCTTGCTCTTCAGCCTTGACTGCAAGCTCATTGTATTGCATATTCCTTTTCCATACATTGAACTCTATGAGTGGGATTGTAAGTTGTCTGTTTATGTCTGCTTGCATTTCCCAATCCCTAGCCTCCCCCTAACTGTCGTAACTTGTGCCTGCTCAGTAATAATTATTTCCAGTCTTATTTGCCTTCACATACAAAACTAATTGAATACATATGGCTCTCTCTCCTAAGCCTCTTATCATAACCCTGAATCTGTAAGGTTTTGCGTTATAGCATCTTCCTCAGCTTTTGACAGGCTTCTCGGATATTGTTGCAATTGCCTAAAGAGATTGCCCGGGTAGATTGGGCACCCTGACATTATACCAATTTCCAGGCAATGCCATGCGGTGAAACATTTGTATGCCTTGGAAATAGGCTATAACTAGATGTTTTATTATGTTTGTCACTCTAAAGAAATCAAATGCTTGTACGGTACTGAGCCAAATGCTGGAGGCAGGAAAGACTGAGATCTCTCTTCTATTGTTTGGCTGATTGAATTTGATGGCAAATCATACTTGTGTGTTCTAAACGCCCAGAGAAGCCGCATTAGCTAAACACTGCAATACAAAATAATGGACAGTTGCTTACATTGTGTCCTTGTGGTTCTATCCATGCTTTAAATCACGCAGATGCATATGTATACTAATATACAGATACATAGAAATACACATAAACATACCCATATACAGAAGGCTTTAACTATTGAAATAAAA